>PVIY010014524.1:0-56219 GCA_004026745.1 Myrmecophaga tridactyla
GTTTGACCCAGGATCTAAATTCTGTCCATAGTTCTCTGCTGTCGAAATCTCTACTGGTCCCTCCTCCCTTTTTAATATCATTTATTCATTGAAGAGACTGGGTCATCTATAGAACAGGAATTCCTTAAAGCATTATTACTGAAAATATTAACAATCAATTTGGAAAAAAATTTTAAAGATATGAAAAGAAAGAAAAAACCCTGACTTGCCCACTACAACCTCCATGGACACTGTGCCAATTTGAAAGGATTTATGTACCCTAGAAAAACCATGTTTTAATCCTGATCCAATCTTGTGGGAGCACTGTTTCTTTTAATCCCTATTCAATAATGTAGGCTGGAATCCCTTGATTAGATTATCTCAACGGGGATGTGACTCACCCAATTGTGGGTATTAACCTTGGATTAGAGGGAGATGTGACTCCACCCATTCCAGGTGGTCTTGATTAGTTTACCAGAATCCTTTAAAAGTGGAAGCACTTTGGAAAAACGTGAGAGTGACAGAGCCACGAGAACCATGACAGTCCACGCAGCCAGAGACCTTTGGAGAGGAAGAAGGAATTTACCCCTGGGGGAGCTTCATGAAACAGGAAGCATGGAGAGAAAGCTAGCAGACATTGCCATGTTCACCATGTGCCCTTCCAATTTAGAGAGAAACCCTGAATGTCATCGGCCTTTCTTGAGTGAAGGTACCCCCTTGTTGGTGCCTTAATTTGGACATTTTATAGACTTGCTTTAATTGGGACATTTTCTCAGCCTTAGAACTATAAACTTGTAACTTACTAAATTCCCCTTTTAAAAAGCCATTCCACTTCTGGTATATTGCATTCTGTCAGCTAGCAAACTAGAACAGACATTCTGAAACTTCTCACCATTTCTCTATTTTCCATACTGTGATCACATATCCATTCACTCATCTGTACACCCATCAGATGTTTTTTTTTGACCTTGGCACCAAGCCCAGGGACAGGCCCCAGGAACAGAAGGCCACAGCTGGATTTACTGTCCTGGGACCGAGAGTTGGATGGAGGACAGATATCTGCTGAGTCAGGGTGGGTATTGGGGGGCCACAGGAGAAATGTGGGCTGCCTGCAATGAGAGCAAAGTGACAGGGCTGCCACCCTCCCTGGGAAGTCTGACAAGGTGTCTCAGATTTAGAAAATAGGTAGAGATCAGCTGGCCAAATGGCTGGGGGAGAAGGCCAGGGAGGGCAAGTGAGGAGTATTTTGGGTAGAGAGAACTGACATGCCAAGGCACAGAAGCGCCAAAGAGGGTGGCGAATTTTAGAAACCAGAAACCCACACGATTGTATTCTTTTATGGTATTTTACCATAGGTATTATGTGCTCTTTATAACCATAATTTTCACATGGCCACAGAACATTCCATCTTAGGAATTGATAACACATTGTTTAATTCTTCCTCCATCATTCAACATTTAAATTATTTCCACTTTTTTTGTGATTATACATAATGCTACAATGGACATCTTTGTGCACTAAGCTTTCTCTTTAGTTTGGATTATTTTGTTAGACTAAATTCCCAGAAGCTAAACAACTAGTCAAATGTCATAAACCTTGCCTATGGTCAATGATAAATATGACCAAATTGCTTTCCAAAAGTATTGCCCCAATTTGCCATAAGAGAGACCACCAAGCATCCTCGGTTCTTATTAATACTAACTTGTATTTCTTGGAAGATGAAATTTTTTCCTACGTGCTTATTTACTACTTGCACTGTTTCAGAGCTGCAGAGGCAAAGACAAGTAAAACAGAAGCCCTGCCCTCAAGGAGCTTCTCTCTCTTGGGTGAGGGGAGAGGGGCAGTAGCCAGGCACTGGAGTCCAGCATGACCACTTCTGAAGCAGTGCCTGGGCTGGGTTCACCTGAAGGCAGCGCCCAAGACAAGGACTTGGAGGCACATAGCTCAACTAGGAGGTGATGCTAGGAAGCTGGCACGAGGACCTGGGGAGACAGAGATGGGCCTAGAAACCAGTAAAGGGTGCACGTGGATCTGGCTACAGCCAGGAGCACTTGGGACTGGATCTGGCTGGGACCTACAAGGAACCTCAGCCCACGGCATGTGCCAAGGGGGCGAGCCAAGGATGTTCAGCAATCCTGGAGGACAGGCGTTGAACCCAAACTAAGGCATCAGGGGAGACTTGCTTGAGAAGAGACAGGTCATGCAGCCCGCTGCTCCAACCCCACCAACGGGTCCCCACTGCATCAGGGTGAAAGCCAAGGCCAGTGAGGCCAACTGAATGAGGATCCCCACCATCTTAGCAAGGCTCACGCTCTCCCTTCCTTTGGGTCCCTGCTCAGCGTCACCTACTTGAAAGCCCTTCCCCGGACGGCCCGGCATGAAACACCAAACACCCCAGCTCTGCTCTGTGAGCACTGCCCACACTCCTGGCCCACTTTGGGCTTTCACAGTATGCATATCGTAGCACCTTTTGACTGACTTTATATTTATATATTTGTTCAAAGTGTGACTTGCCCCTCTGGAATCAGAGTTGCTATGTCACCCTCAGGCTGAGCATGGCACAACCCCAGGGCGCTGACTGCACATGCGCTGTGGGAATTGGTCCCGCTGGGGTTGTGCCATACGGTGGTCCTTACTAGACTTAGCTCCATGGGGCAGGAACCTATGTCTGCTTGCTTCACTGCTGTATCTCCAACACCTTGAATCCAACCTGGCCTGTTGAATGAATGAATGAATGAATGAATGAACAGGCAAGGAAGTGACCAGACTGGTTCTTGGAGGATGAATGAGTGAAGATGGAGAGACAAAGAGAAGAGGATGAGGCAAAGTGGACATGTGAAATGACAGGTCCTGTTCCCCTGCGGGAGGGGCTCTGGAGGAGCGAGTCACCCCCAGGCCCGCGCCCTGCCTTTGTCCCTGAGACAGGAGCAGCCCCAAGGGGTTAATTCCCAGGGAGAAGGCTAACCAAGCCCTCCTCCAGGGGACACCCCGGGTCAAGGAAAAGGGGAGGTCCTGCTCTGCTCTCAACTACAGGCAAATCCAGGCTGCGGAGACAGTCCAGAGAGCACGGAACCCTGCGTCACTGGTAGTTGGCACAGGCCTCTCGGCACAGCGTGTGCCCTGTCACAGGTAATGGCAGGTTCTCCGGGCACAGCCTGAAAGGTGGTGCTTTACCGCACTGTGTGCCTGGGGAGCAGCCCTTCAAATCCGACGGCAGCCCACCCATCAGATGCACATCCGCCCCCACCCCGCTACCACCGCACACTGTGTGCCGCGACCTCACGGGGTCAGAGGCTTTGGGGGTCCCTCAGATGCTAGCATGAGAGGCTTTGGGGGTTCCTCAGATGCCAGCATATTTCTGGAAAAATAAAATAAACTTATAATAAGGCATGAGCTGATGTGATTTTCTTATTTTGTTTCTTCAAGTCAGGAACTTCTCTGCCCCCTAGTCAATATTTTCAAAGTCGAGTTCTCTAGAACTCAAAATTCTGAGGGATGTTAAAGGTGCTGTTCCAAAAGGGGCCCCCAAGGGCAATGAGTTTTCCAAACTCTGGGTAAATGGAAGCAAAGAGTGTCTTCAGTAACAGGACTTGTCCTTCTCTCTGTGGCTGTGAAATATGAATACTCAAGAGGGGATTTAGGGAGCACTTTTTTCAAACTTAGGACCCTGTTTGAAAAAAGGAAAATCTGACAAGGACCCTGTTCTGTATAAGGAACCTTATAAATGTGCTTTAAGAAAGTTATGTCCTTGGTAACTGATTGTGTTGAAAAGGTTCTTATGGAATGTTCCAGAATGATGGTTGATGGAAAAGAGGCTCCAAGACAGATGTAACTTCTTAAGTCACACACAAAAAACAGTTTAAACTCAAGGTTTTCTAACTTCCTGTTGAGTGGTGGGTCCACTAAATCAAACTTTCATTGCATTTTTAAACATTCATGCTCTGGAATCCATAACATGCCATTACCAGACGCATCTTAGGAAGAGCCTGAGGTCTGACAGGACCCAAGGACCCAGCACACTAAGCCTCCCTTTCTCCATGCATAAGATGAGCGCTAACAGCTCACAGAATTGAAGGGGGGAGAAAAGAACTCACAAAAAGCAAACACCAAGAAGAGTGAATTTCCCCATACATAATTTTTTTTAACTTTAATAAAATAAAATCCACACACAGAAAAGAAAAATAATGATACGGCCATGTCCCTGGCTCCCACAGGATTACTATGAGTAGCAAACAGACTACAGACACGAACAGCGGCAAGCTCCGTATACAAGTTGCTATCTGTATACTTTCAATGAAATAAAATATCTGGTTAAAAATTCAGCAAACACCTAAGAGCTGAACTGAACAGCTAGGGCATGCCAGAGACCACAGGCTCATTCCACAGCAAAGCTTTTCCTAAATGAGCACGGAGCGGTGCCCTTGCTTCAGTGTCGTGTGAGAGCAGAACCAGCCTTGCCCCATGACTTACGACCTTACCATCCCCCAGAACTGACCTCTCCAGGCCACACGGGGCTGGGTGAGAAGCCAGTGGGTATGTACAGCACTAAGCACAGGGCGGCTCCACGGGGACCCTCCATCGGGGTGGCTGTTGTTGATCTTTTGCTCGTTTCAGAGGTTGGAATGACAACCATTAAATGTTTTTTTAGGGAAGGGATGTGTGCAGCCAAAAGAAATAGTCATTGCCTTTTGTGAGTTTCCAGGGCAGGGGAGGAGGTGAGGGGCACAACCAATCCCTGATACCCCGAAGGACAGTGACAGAGGGAAGCACACAGGGTCCCTCCTGAGCCCCTCGAGGGGACTGAAGCTGCCTCTGAGATTGAAGAACAAGCAGATACCAACCACACATGGAGAAAAGGGACTCCAGAGAGAGGGAAGAGCTGGGGCAAAGCACAGAGGGAGGAAGGCGCCCGGGGCATGTGGAGATCTGTACGTGTTTCCCCAGGCTGAGAGTGGGGGGCCTCAGAGGCACGTAGGTGCCAGGACACGGGGACCCTAACGCCATGTGTGCGAGGGAAGCGGGGCTCCATAGGGGAAGGACTCAAATGTATAAAAGTTTCTGAACTCAGACTTCACAGTCACCCTTGGCAGAAGCAAAGAAAGCATCACCGATCATCTTTATATTTTCCTCAAAGTTGTGTCCCGGGATTTCACAATAAGAAAAGTGTCAACCAAGTTTGCAAAATGTACCAAGGGCCTTAAGAAAGGTCCATGTCCTTTTTGTCCAAAATTTACTGCTAGGAATTGATTCTCAGGAAAATGTCACAAACACAATAAAAAAGTTATATGCAAAGACGTGATTCAGATTTCATTAGACGGTTACAACTGTACAGCTAATGGGGTTCCATTCAACTGCCAAAATGTTCTTTCCAGGAATTTTTAAGGGCAAACAAAAGTGCTTGACAACAAAATGAAAGGTGGAAAAGCAAAATACCAAACTCTACATACTAGCAGACCAGGTGGAAGTGGGTATTTCTGGTAGTAATTGGCTTTGGGGGTGTCCCCCCACACCCCCACTGCCCGCTGCACACACCTCTCTCCTCCAACGTTCGTGACGCTTAGGGGTCAGGATTCACATGCCCATCTCCTGTGGGCTGGGTGTCCAGCCACGGCCAGCGGCCCCATGCACTTTGTCTCCACTTCCCCAGGCCACCAGCAGCCTCATGCAGTACTGAAGAAATGTTTGCTGAGAGGGAGAGGAGGTGACAGAAAGGATGTTAGGGAGGAGGAAAGAAGGAAAAAGAAAGCTTGAAAAGAGGAAGAAAGGGAGGGTAAAATAAAAGAATGATAAAGAGGGAAAGAAGGATGGAAAAAAGAAGAAAGAGAGAAAGGGCAAGAGAGGGAGAAAAGAGAAGGAAAGGAGAGTGTGAGAAGGGAGAAAGGAGTAGACAGACAGATGAGAAGTCTCTCTCTCTCTCTCTCCTGCTTTTACAATCCCCTGCAAAAACCCAGCGCTACTGTGTGGGCTCAGAAGCCTGCGAGGGCAGCACCCTACAGGACCTATGCCACTAACAGCTTTCCTCCCGGGGACCCAACAAAACCGTGAGTCCGGGCTGCAATTGTGTCTTGTCACTTCAGACCCAGGAAAGGGGAAGGGCTTCTCCTGCTGCTATACCCCCATCCAGCTCCAACTGGGAGAGAGCTGGTGCTGGCAAGATACTTTTGTTATTTTCACGAACGTTAAGTATTATGTTGAGCTCTGCTTAGAAAAATTAGCCTTAAATTCGGAAATGAATAGCACAATACTGTGTGATGGTAGCACAATATTGTATGTCTAATTAACAAAGCAGAGTGTGAGCATGACTGAAAGAGGAAGGCTAAAGGGAAAGCTAGAGGACAAAAACTAGGGCTGTATAGCTTAGCGAAACCCAGAGTGGACAAGGATGTTGGTTAATTGTATAAACATAAGAGGCTTTTTACATGGATTAGAACAAATGTACATCACTATGACAAGGTGTTAATAATAGAGTGTTGCATGGGGGAAAATTCAATAATGCAAACTAAGGTCTACAGCTAACAGTAACACTGTAATGTTCTTTCATTAATTGTAACAAAGGTACTATACCAAAGTTAAGTGCCAATAATAGGGAAAGAGAAGGGACATGGGATTTTTTTCTTCGGAAGAAATGAGAATGTCTTCATATTGGCTGAAGTGGTGAATGCATAACAATGAGATTGTACCAAGAGCCACTGATTGTACATTTAAGATGGACTGTTCGTGTGTGAATAAAACTGTTAAAAAAATTTTAAACATTAGCCTTTAAGGCTTCAGGTACTCTTCCTCATACAGCAGCAAAACAAACAAAAACAGTCAGCCTCGGCTTGGAGGGAAGGTTCTGGATGCTATGAATTTTCTGCATCTTTGTTTATCCCTGAGTGAAGCACTGAATCTCCCTGGGCTCTGTTGGCCCTCATGCACTGGGAATAAAATCTGTCGTTCCCTCCACAAAGCTGTTCACAGAAGATACATAAAGTGCATTAAGGTCTGGGGCTCCTCTGCAGGAAAGAGATGCACCAATCACCCTCAACCCATGCTCACCCAAAACTCAGGTTAGCAACCCTAGCTGCCTGGAAAGCAGCAGAGAACATAGTAGCTGTTATTAGAGAAAGCAACCAAGAACTGTGGGAAAGCCAGTATAACAAATACACATTGGCACAGTGCTCTGCCTGTTCCGGGTTGCATGCCATTGGTGGAGAGATGAGGAACAGAACAGGGAGATGGGGGATCGGAGCGGGTGGGGTGGGTGGGGTGGGTGTACTGTCCATGGTTCTGAAACACCACTGGCAGCTGGGGAAGCAAGGTTTCTCCAAATCATGGGACACTTGAGATACCTCTCTCTTGCACTTCATCCAGCCTTGCAGTTCCTAGCCGCTTTTCTTTCCCAGCATCCTGGAAAATCTGTAATCATTATATCCCCACACAACTAACATAATCACAACATGTTACGCAATGTATGTAGCTGGCTTCAAGTTCTTTTAATTCTGTGTATCACCTTTTCAACATTTTAATTATCCTACCCCAGGACATTGTGGGGAGAGCATGCAACCCCCATATAGCCCCCCATACACACACGCAGAAATCTGCATTAAAATTGGAATCTGGAGTGAATGAATCTGTGAGTATCGAAACAGGACGTCAGAAGTGTGGTCTTTACAATGAGACAGCTGCACCCAGGACTGCTAATGGCCTGCAGATTCTGATGAGGCTGTAGGCTTGCCGGTGTGAAGGGGAGGAAATCTGAAGGTAACCACATCACCAGTAGGTCCTGGAAAGATGCAGAAACTCTTCCTATTCAAAGGGCAGTCAAGAAAAGGAGCCTCAAAAAGGATCAGGGAAGTCTCAGTTTGGTAGAAATGTGCTTGTTCATGAATTTGGTGGAATTGCTCACTCTCTAGATAAGAAAACGTCAGGGCGAATTTTGAAAGTTATTAGGCCTTCAAATCTTACAATCCCCTTAAGTCAACGCTTACATGTGTAAATCAAAAATTCAACAGGAACACAGAAACCTGCTCATGAATGTTTATGGCAGCTTTGTTCATAACTGCCAAAACTGGAAGCTACCAAGATATCCTTCAATAGGTGAATGGATACACAAACTATGGCACATCCATACAATCGAATATTACTTGGTAATGAAAAAGAAAGAGCTATGGAATCTTGAATAGAGCATGAGATCTTGTTGGTTTGTAAAGGCTAGTGTGATACCCCATTATATTAGAGTAATTTGGGCACAGAATAAAAAAAGTATTTGCAAAATTCCCTTGGGGGACTAGGGAGAAAGGAGGAAATATTCAACTTCCTCTTCTGGGGAATTCCTGATATTCTCGTAAGCAGTGGGGACAACCAATTCAATAGGCTGAGCCCTCGATCTTGGGGTTCGCCCCTATGAAACTTGTTCCTGCAAAGGAGAATCTAAGCCTATTTGTAATTATGCCTAAGCGTCACCCCCAGAAAACCTCTTTTGTTACCCAGAGTCACCCCCAGAGAACCTCTTTTGCCACCCAGATGTGGCCTCTCTCTCTCTAAACCAACTCTACAAATGAATCACTGTCATCCCCCCTACATGGGACATGACTCTGGCAACATGGAACAGGACTCCCGGGAGGAGCCAGGACCTGGCAACATGGGACTGAGAAAGCCTTCTTGACCAAAAGGGGGAGGAGAGAAATGAGACAAAATAAAGTTGCAGTGGCTGAAAGGTTTCAAACAGTCGAGAGGTTATCCTGGAGGTTATTCTTATGCATTATATGGATATCTCTTTTTAGTTTATGGAGTATTGGAGTGGTTGGGGGAAGTACTTAAAACTGTTGAACTGTGTTCCAAGTAGCCTTGATTCTTGAAGACAATTGGATAATTATATAGTTTTTACAATGTAACTGTGTGATTGGGAAAACCTTGCATTTGATGTTCCTTTTATTCAGGGTAAGGACAGATGAGTGAAAAATAAGGATAAAAATAAATAATAGGAGGGATGAGGGGTAAAAAAAAATATGTGTAGACTGCCATACTAGTGATCAACAGTGGTATAAGCGATTTGGGATGTATGAGTTTTTTCTTTTTATTTCTTTTTCTGGAGTAATACAAATGTTCTAAAAATGATCATAGCGATGAATACACAGCAATGTGATGATATTGTGAGCCACTGGTTGTATACCATGGATGGACTATATGTGTGTGAAGATTTCTCAATTAATATATATTTTTTAAAAGAATGAGCTATCAATCCATGAAAAGACATGGAAGAACCTTAAATGCATACTGCTAAGTGAAAGAATCCAATCTGAAAAGGCTACATATTTTTTGATTCACTATATGACATTCTGGGAAAGGTAAAACTTCAGAGATAGTAAAAAGATCAGTGGGGGCCAGGATTGGGGTGGCAGATGAACAAGGCATTTTTAGGGCAGAGAAATGATTCTATATAATATTGTAATAGAGGATACATGACATCATGCATTTGTGAAAACCCACAGAACTGTACAACACAGTGAATTTTATTCAAATTATGGTTAATAATAATCTTTCAACACTGGTTCATCAATTATAACAAATATACCACACTACTGGGATATATTAATAATTGGGGAAACTGTGGACAGAGGGTGAAGAGGAATTATAATGATTCTCTACTTTTCTGCACAATTTTTAAGGTAAACCTTAAAGTTGCCTAAATAATAAAGTCTCCTAAAATCTAAGAAATAATTTAATTGAATAGGTAGGTATACCCCAATCTCACTCACATAAGCACACATGTGCGCGTGCACGCACACACACACACACACACATTACACCGTAACGTGTATGATCCTCCAAGTCCCTGGCATTGCTTGCTAAAATGCAGATCCAGGCCCCTTTTTCAAGATTTTCATTCACTGGATTTAGATTATGAGCCAGGAATTTATGCTATTAGTATTAATATTATTAGTAAATGCCCCAGATAACCTTGAGGTAAACACTCTGTGGTAGAGTCTGCTACTTGTTCACATTGCTTCGTTCGCTCTCCAATCTCACCAAGTTTCATGGGGGGGGCAGTTTGCTCCCTGTCCCCACTGCTGTGGATGACCTATGTGACTTGATTTGCCCAAGAGAATGAGAGTAGATGTGAGTGTCCCACCCCACTCTAAGAGGCAGTGGGTTTTGGCTCTCCCTCTTGAGTGTTCTCCCACCACCATGAAAACCACCTGGCCCAAGGACTGGCAGCTCCTGCAGTCTGCATCTCAGAACGAGAAGACACAAGGAGCACACTTGCCCCCAAACAGAAGGTTGAAGACAATGAGCTTGAGGAAACCTCTGCCAACCACAGACCCCTTAAACAAAAAAAACAAATATCTGTGGTTATAAGCCTCAGAGACTTGGGGCTGTTTGTTATGCAGCATTATCATATCAAAAACAAATAACATAGATGGGGCAAGACAGTGGCACAGGGAGGTATGGAATTTAGTTAGTCCTCCAGAGCAGCTACTAATTAGCCAGGAACTGTCTGGAACAACTGTAGGGGCGGACATCCAGGACCAGACACACACCGTACACCAGTCTGGAACCGGTGGAAGGGCAGAGCTCATGGCATAGAATTGTAAGTAAAGCTCCCAAACTTTAGAGGCTGGGGCCCCTCCCCCACGGGCATGGCAGGTTGACACAGTTACTGGTGGGAAAAAGAAAGTTGCTACTAGCAGCAAGGGAAGGTAGCTCAACCAAGTTCCAACTGCAGTTTTAATGAACAAATCTGGACTGCTGAAATCATGCTCCAAGCACAGATAAACCCAGAGAATGCAGTAAAGTAACTCTGAGGTCTCTCCTGGCAGAAACAAAAAGGGGCTGACACAGGAAAAAAAAAAAAAAAAAAAGGAGGCTTTTTGAGTGAGCTAAGCTCAGAATACTGGAAAAGGGCTGTGCCCCAAGAAAACAGGCACACAGGGCCAGGTACCAACTCCAGCTCTTGACTGGTGAAACTTGGGGGCTGGAGACTGGCTCTGAAAAGAGATTTTACTGTATTTTAAAAATTGTTTAATTCTCTCTTTTTTTAAAAAAAAGTATTCCAAGCAGCTCATACCCTCGTTGTTTTCAATTGTCAGTGCTGACCTAGGCAAGAGTAGCATGAAGACAGGTCTGAGAGACAAAGTAAGAGGTTAATAGAAGGAGATAATGAGGGAGAGCAGTACAGTGGTGGCTCAGTGGCAGAATTCTCACCTGCCATACCAGAGACCCAGGTTTGATTCCCAGAGACCGCCTATGCCAAAAAAAAAAAAAAAAAATGTGAGAATTTAAAATATTTTCAGACAGACACTGAAAGAGTTTGTGAGCAAGAGATCTGCTCTACAGAAATAATACAGGCAGACAGGAAAAGACAGGAGAGAAAGGTCTGGAGAAGAGTGTAGAAATGAAGACTATGAGTAAAAGTAAAAAGAGAGGGAAAAATTGGATATGCTGTATCAGAATAAAGTCATGACACCTGCAACAACATGGATGAACCTTGAAGACATTATGTTAAGTGAAATTAGCCAGAAACAAAAGGACCAATACTGTATGGTCTCACTAATATGAACTAACAATAATGAGTGAAGTTTGAGAGCTGAAGTTGAGAACACAGGTTATCAGGTGATAGAAAGAGGGTAGAGATTGAGCATTTGATGCTGAAGGAATACAGAATGTTCAACTGGATTCATGGTAAAGATCCAGAAATGGATAGGACAGTACTATCTTATCTCACAGTAGCACAATATGGAAAGTACACTGAACAGAGCTGAGTGTGAGCATGGTTGAAAGAGGAAGGGCAGGGACTTGTGTGACACCAGAGGGAAAGACAGAAGATAAAGACTGGGACTGTTTAACTTAGGGAGACCTAGAGTGGACAGTGATGGTGAATAAATGTATGACTATAAGAATGTTTTTACATGGGGGAGAACGAGTGAATATCAACAGTGCAAGGCGCTGAAAATGGGATGTATATGGAAAATGGAGTAGTATATGGGAAAAACACAATCAGTGCAAACTAGGGTCTATAGTTATCAGCAACACTGAAATACGCTTCCATTAAATGTAACAAAGACAATATACAAAAGCTAAATGTCAAAAAGAAGGTGATATAAGTGAGGGGTATGGGATTCTTGTGTTGTTCTTGTTTCTCCTTTTTATTTTATTTTTTTATATTTTATTCTTCATTTTTTCCCCCTCTTCTTTCTTTGTGAAGAAATGGAAATGTCCTCTTATAGATTATGGTGATGAATGCATAACTATGTGATTATACCAGGAACCACTGATTGTTTACTTAGGATGGATTTTACGGCATGTGAATAAAATTGTTTAAAAATAAACAGAAACATGCAAGCATGGAGAAGTTGTGGAGAGAGACGTACCTAGTCACTGTTGCTAGGAAAGTAGAATGGTGCAGCCCCTCTGGAGGGCAATGGGGTGGTTCCACAGGAGGATAAGTATCGGGTTGCCATATGATCCTGCAAACCCGTATTAGATATATACTTGGAAGAACTGAAAGCAGGGACACAAATGGACATTTGCACACTGGTGCTTACCATGGCAGTATTCACGATTTGCAATGGATGGAGGTGGCCTAAGGGTACATGACGGATGAATGCAAGGGCAAACTGTGGTGAATATATACCATGGAATATTGAGAGGCTGCAAGAAAGAATGAAGTTGTGAGGTATGCAACTAGGTGAATGAAGCTTGATGACAGTGTGTTGAGTGAAATAAGCCAGAAACAAAAAGACAAATATAATGCTTCACTAATAAGGACTAACTATATAATGCGCAAACTCTGAGAATTGAATTTGAGGGCAAAGGTTATCAGGGGAAAGCTTATTGTAAAGCTCCTAGATTGTAAGCTCTTACAGCTGTCACATCCACTCCTGAGTTGTAACTGTTATTTCCAAATTCTGAGATGCTGAGTTCTTTGTGTATAACCTGGTCATTCCATGGAACTTCGGATATTTGTGTGACACCTGACACTCAGAGCTAGAGTTCTGCAACTATGGATGTCAGCATTACCCCATACAGCGACTGCTAAAAAGCTGAAAGGGAGCCCAGACTTCAACAAGAGATACGAATGAAGCTGATCTGATTAGGACTGAGGTAAGCCAGACTAAAGGGTGAAGGATGATATTGACAGTATTTTAAAACTTCAACTTCTGTGTGAGACCAAAGGAAGCGGTATTTTTTTGGTGCAAAATTTATATTTTCTATTCTCGCCTGCCATGCCAGAGACCTGGGTTTGATTCCCGGTGCCTGCTGTGCCAAAAAAAAAACACTATATTTTCTAATTTAATTTGTATGGTCAGTTTGCTCAAATACTATAATTACATGGAACATTGAATAGGGATTGAGTTCTTGTTGGTTTGTACAGGTTAGTGTGATGCTCCAAATATATCCCAAAGTAATCTGGGCAGAATATAAAAAAGTATTTGCAAAGTAACCTTGAGGGAAAAATGTGGAAATATTAAACTTCCCCACCTGGGGAAGACCTGATATTCTTGCAAGCATTGGGACCTACCAATTTAACAGGCCAACCCCTCAATCTTGGGCCTTGGCCTTATGAAACCTATTTCTGCAGAAGAGAAGCTAAGAGTAGTTATAATTCTGCCTAAGAGGCACCCCAGAGAACCTCTTTCGTTGCTCAGATGTGTCCTCTCTCTCTAAGCCAACTCAGCAGATGAATTCACTGCTCTCCCCTCCACATGCGACATGACTCCCAGGGGTGTAAATCTCCCTAGCAACATGGGACGGGAGTCCTGGGGATCAGCTGGGACCTGGCATCAAGGAATTGAGAAAGACTTCTCCACCAAAAGGGGAAAGATGAATGAAACAAAATAAAGTTTCAGTGGCTGAGAGATTTCAAACAGAGTCTAGAGGTCATTCTGAAGGTTATTCTTATGTGTTATATAGATACTCCTTTTTGGTTCTTGGTGTACTGGTATATCTAGGGAAATGCCTGAACTGTAATCCATTGTCTTGATTCTTTTTTTTTTTTAACTTACAATTTTTTTTTTAATTTGCATATGGGCAGGAGGCACCAGGGATCGAACTCCAGACCTCCAGCACGGCAGGTCAGAGCTCTGCCTGCTGAGCCACGGCAGCCGCCCCATTGTCTTGATTCTTAAAGATGAATGTATAACTGTGCTGGTTTGAAAGGATGTATGTCCCCTAGAAAAGCCACGTTTTAATCTAAATCCTATTTCATAAAGGCAGAATAATCCCTATTCAATACTGTATGTTTGAAACTGTAATCAGATCATCTCCCTGGAGATGTGATTTAATCAAGAGTGGTTGTTAAGATGGATTAGGTGACAACACCCATTTGGGTGGATCTGGATAAGTTTCTGGAGTCCTATAAAAGAGGAAACATTTTGGAGAATGAAAGAGATTCAGAGAGAGCAGAGCAGAACGACATAGCCACAAGAAGTAGAGTCCATCAGCCAGCAACCTTGGAGATGAAGAAGGAAAATGTCTCCAGGGAGGCTTCATGAAACAGGAAGCCAGGAGAAGAAGCTAGCAGATGACGCTGTTTGCCAGGTGCCCTTCCAGATGAGAGAGGAACCCTGACCGTGTCCACCATGTGTCTTTCCAGATGAGAGAGAAGCCCTGACTGTGTTCACCATGTACCTTTTCACTTGAGGGAGAAACCCTGAACTTCATCAGCCTTCTTGAGCCAAGGTGTCTTTCCCTGGATGCCTTAGATTGGACATTTCTATAGACTTGCTTTAACTGGGACATTTTCTTGGCCTTGGAACTGTAAACTAGCAACTGATTAAATTCCCCTTTTTGAAAGTCATTTCTTTTCTGCTATATTGCATTCCAGCAGCTAGCAAACTAGAACAATAACTATATAGCTTTTATGGTATGATCATGTAATTGTGAAAACCTTGTAACTGACA
This sequence comes from Myrmecophaga tridactyla, assembly GCA_004026745.1. NCBI lineage: Eukaryota > Metazoa > Chordata > Mammalia > Pilosa > Myrmecophagidae > Myrmecophaga > Myrmecophaga tridactyla. Next base: position 14,865 of record PVIY010014524.1, read on the forward strand.
TTCCCTTTATCCAGTGCACGGACTGATGAGTAACAAAACAAAGTAAAAAAATAAAATAAATAGTGGTGGGGGAGGTGGGGGATATGGGATGTTTGGGGTGTTCTTTTTACTTTTGTTTTTATTCTTATTTTTGTTGGCTTTGGAGTAATGAAAATATTCAAAAATTGATTGTGATGATGAATGTACAACTATATAAAGACACCATGAATCAATGATTGCTTATTTCAGATGAATATGTGATATGTAACTATATCTCAATAAAATTATGTTTTTAAAAAAGAGCAAATAATACACCATGAGCTTCTGTGCTTAGAAGCCACAATTGCTGTCTGAGAGATTTTCTAGCACAAATACGTCATCACTCCATTTCTTGCTCCACATGTTTAATAAACTGAGGCCTCCCCCTCTGCAGGACCCCCTCTCTTATGTTCCATCCAGCCCTCCTGGAACAGCAAGTCCTGCCATCTAGCTCAGCTGCACATTCGCATCGAGTCCCAGAAAACCATCTCCTCTGCCTCTGATTTTGCCTCAGGGACAGCTTGTCAGCCAGTGGCTCTTCGCCATACCACCCAGGAAAGCATCCCAGGAAGGAGCAAGATTAAGAATGAAACTAATTAATACCCACTGTCCTACTTGCGTGGGGAGGGGGCAGGGTGGGTTTCCCTCCTTCATGTATCAGAAAGACAAACCTTTTCTGCAAGCTCAGGCCCATTTCCTGGACAACTGCCTTTCTAACAGTAAGTTCTTGGGCCCATCGTACCTGGTAGAAATACTCAGTTGATAGATTGAATATCTTATTTTAAAGCACAAATACTTCTATTATGACCCCAGGAGCAGACATGCCTCTGTGCGGTCCATTGGAGAACACTGTATCTGTGTCTGTGTCTTGGCTCATTTCTGTGTTTTCATGCCCCTGCTTCTCATTTCATACACAGAAATCAGAACAGCTGCCCCTTGCCTTTCAGTAAATCACATCTGTTGACCTCCTATGAAGAGCCAATTCTGTGTTATGTGCACTTTCATTTTCAATTCTTAAATCACCTTAACAAACAGGTACGATTACTATCAATGTGGAAGCTCAGAGATGTGGAGCAGTCTGCCCAAGGACTCACAGCCAGGAGATGGCAGAGCTGGAATGTTCCACCTGGTACCTCAAGTGACAGCTCCACTGCCTTCTGACGGCTGGTGCAGTCTTCTCTTTACTGTACCTAATTAAAGTGGCTGAGCTTCAGTTCCCGTATCTGTAAGATGGGGATGAGCCTACAGCAGACCATACATTGACATTCAACTAATGATAAGCACATCCTTGTGTCATGCACCGCCCCTGCTCCCGAAATGATTGCTGTGAATATGGCCAAAAGGATTTCAGTAAGGGGTAAGGCAGATCAAAGTACTCTGAAAGCTGCAAAAGGCTCTCCACAGGTGAGATATTAAATGCAGAGGTCTATTCACTGACAACCTCATTTATTATTTCATTTAATCCACATTTAATGGAGAGGCAATGCAACCCGATGATGAGACACATGGGTGCAGAAGCCAGACTGCCTGTGATCAAACCTGGCCCCACATCTACTAACCCTGTTCTTTGGGTGACTTCACCTCTCTGCAGGTCAGGCTCCCTTCTGTAATGCACAGGGATGTTTTGAAAATTAAATGAATTTGTATATGGAAAGCAGCCAGGCCACTACTAATTTTTAAAAATCCTCATAACATGGAAAGACCTTATTAAAATGCTCAGTTACGAAAAGAGAGCTAAAGTATGGGGCATGTGTGCTGGGGTGTTTCTTTCCCCACAGCTTTTGTGGTCATCAAGGAGGTGGGAGTTTGAGAAGGAGCAGCCAGAACTCGGGATTTTCGATGTATTTCCTCTCGCATTCCTCAGCAGATTGAGAACCTACAGCCATTGCTACATCTGACCAGCAGCCAGGTTCGTGCTTTTGAAGGGATGCAAGATCACAGTGAAGTTTCTGTAATTCCTTCTCATTCCAGTCTTGACTCTGAATTAAACCAGGATTAAGTGTGCCTGAAGGAAAGCTGTCAAAAATGACTGCATGCAAGTCCCCTTGGGGAATGGTGAGAAAGGGGAGAAATTCAACTTCCCCAAGTTGAATTTTCGATATTCTCACAAGCAGTGTGGACAACCAAAGCTATAGGCTGAGCCCCCAGTCTTGGGGTTTGTTCATATGAAACTTAACCCCACAAAGGATAGGTCAAGCCTTCCTAAAATTTAGGCCTCAGAGTCACCCCCAAGAGAATCTCTTTTGTTGCTCAGATGTGGCCTCTCTCTCCAGCCAACACAACAAGCAGACTCACCACCCTCCCCCTGTCTACGTGGGACATGACTCCCAGGGGTGTGGACCTTCCTGGCAACATGGGACAGAAATCCTGGAATGAGCTGGGACTCAGCATCAAGGGATTGAGAAAAACCCTAGAATGAGCTGAGACCCAGCATCAAGGGGTTGAGAAAACCTTCTTGACCAAAAGGGGAAAGAGTGAAATGAGACAAAGTGACAGTGGCTGAGACATTCCAAACAGAGTCCAGAGGTTATCCTGGAGGTTATTCTTACACATTAAGTAGGTATCACCTTGTTATTCAAGATGTAATGGACAGGCTGGAGGGAACTGTCTGAAAATGTAGAGCTGTGTTCCAGTAGCCATGTTTCTTGATGATGACTGAATAATGATATAGCTTTCACAATGTGACTGTGTGATTGTGAAAACCTGTGTCTGATGCTCCTTTTATCTACCTTGTCAACAGACGAGTAGAACATATGGAATAAAAATAAATAATAGGGGGAACAAATGTTAAAATAAATTTAGTTTGAAATGCTAGTGATCAATGAAAGCAAGGGGTAAGGGCTATGGTATGTATAATCTTTTTTTTCTGTTTTCATTTTTTTTTCTGTTGTCTTTTTATTTTTTTCTGAATTGATGCAAATGTTCTAAGAAATGATGAATATGCAACTATGTGACGATATTGTGAATTACTAAATATATATGTAGAACAGAATGATCATGTTAATGTTTTTGTTCGTTTATTAAATTTTTTTAAATTAAAAAATAAAAAAAATAAAAAATGATTGCATGCATTGGCTTATTTCTCCTTTGCAAAGATGTTTCTGAAGACAAGTGAATTCATGGATGTTTCAAGTGTGTTGCAATCATCTTGCTTAAACTGTAGCAATGAAGTTGCTCTACCAGACACTTAGGCATAGTTTCAGCGTAGAACTTCCGCTGGGGTGCAGAAAGAACTTAGGCTAAGGACCTGGCGAGACCAGATGGCGTGAGTCCGGACTTCACTCCATGCTTAGACCACCACGACCTGACCCCAGGCAATGATCACTACCCACGAGGCTCCTTGACATTCATAAGAGTTTAGAAATCAAATTCAAAGAGCCCGCTCTCAAGCCCGCTGAGGAATGGTGTGCTTAGAAACTGCATCACCCAAGATGGCAGATAGGCTCCACAAAATCCATGATGGTCCCGGGGCCATGTGGGTAACGTTATGTCTAGAAAAATTGGACAACCTCAAGTTGTCAAGGGTGGAGGCTGCGCCACTCCAGTTGTCCACAGTTTTTGTTCAGTTTCCAGAGTGTGCCGGGTGTGCTGTGAACCCACCCCACATTCCACTGCTTCTCCCACAGTGCTCTCAAGGTTGCATCTCATTTTGCTATTGATGTGCATTGCCCTGATTGGTAATGATGGCTAAAATCTTTCCATGTGATGATGACTGACCATCTGTCTATCTCCTCTACAGAAAGTCTATCAATACCTTTGTCCTTATTTTAATTAGGGTTTTGGAACATTTTCTTACTTTCTAAGGGTTTTTCCACTTTCTTGATAGTATTCTTGGAAGCAAAAAACTCTTAATTTTGATGAAGTCTTAAAAGAATGTTTTTTCCTTTGATTACTTTTACTTTAGGTGTTATATATGAGAAACCACTGCCTAATCCATGGTCACAAACATTTGCACATATTTTCTTATGAAAACTGCATAGTTTTAATTATTACACTTAGGTGTATGATTTCCTTTGGTTAATTTTTACATATAGTATCAGATAGGGGCCCATGATCTTAGCCTGTCACCCCAGCACAACTTGTTGAAAAGGCTAGTTTTCCCCTTTTGAATGGTTCTGGTGCTCTTGTCAAAAGCAATTGACCCATAAATGTCAGGGTTTATTTTTGGGCTCTCGTAACTATTCCATTGTTCCATATGTCTTTCCTCATGTCACAACCAAACTGTGTTGATTACTATAACTTTGTAGCATGCTTTGAAGTTGAGAAGTGTGAATAGTCCAACTTCCTTCTTTGTTTCAAGATTTTCTAGGGTATCGTATTTCTATACGAAATTTGCAGATCAACTTATCAATTTCAGTCAGAAACTCAGCTGAGATTTTGATAGGAATCATCTTGAATGTATGGATCCATTTGTGAAGTGTTGCCATTGTCACAATATTAAGTTTTCTGTTCCATGAATACGGGATTTGATTCTCTTAGATCTTTAAGATTTTAAACAATTATTGTGCATAGTTTTCGGAGTAAACATTTTGCATTTCTATTGTGCCATTTATTTCTAGATTATTTTTGATGCTATATATATTCAATTGTTTCCATTTCATTTTAATATTGTTCCTTGGTAGTGTATAGGAATAGTACTGATATTTCTTTATTGATCTTGTTTGCAATAACCATATTGTACACATTTATACTTCTAATAAGCTTTTTTTATTAATTCCTTAAGTTTTCTATATATAAGATCATGTAATCTGTGAATAAAAATAGTTTTACCTCTTCCATTCCAATCTGGATGCCTTTTATTTTATTTGCTTGCCAAATTGCCCTGATAAGAGCCTTCAATACATTTTTTAATGAAAGTGGTGAAAATGAACATTCTAGGCTTGTTCTTGATCTTAGGGCCAAAGCTTTCAATCTCTCAACATTAATTATGCTTTTATCAGTAGATTTGGTGTGGGTGTTCTTCATAAGGCTAATGAAGTCCCTGATACAGTAAGTCTGTTAATTGTTCTTTTCACGAAGGGTCATTAGATTTTGCAAAATGCTTTTTCTCCACCTACTGAGATGACTACGTATTTTTGTCCTTTACTCTTTTGACATGGTGATTACATTAATTCATACTTTGCATTTTAACATTTTTATTATAAAATATAATACATATAAAAATCAATAAATTTCAACGTATATTGGAAAAAAAATGCCCAGTTCCATCCTGAATTTCTCTCCAACCCCCAACAGCCCCAAACGTAAACCTTCTCCAGACCTCACTACATCTACTCGCAGGGTGTTCTGCTACCCACCTGCTGCTTTCTACCTCCCGATGCCCCAGCCCCAGGTCAGCCCTCACCACCTGGGGCTCACCTGCTGACACAGCCTCTCAGAAGTCTCCCTATTGCCATGTCTCTCACCAGCTTCTCCCCTGCAGGGTGAAGTACAACCTCTTCAGGTCTGCTCCTAGGCTCTCCTGGCAGCCCCCTGCCAAACCTGCTCCACCACCTTCATCTACTCACACCTACCCCTGTGCCTTAGTTTCTGGCCATTCTGCAGCCTAGATTTCCTGCACACCTGCCCTGCCCACTGAATTCCTGACTCCAGGAAGACATGTCACTCCTTGGGGTTCCCATGGCACAAGGCTTATGCCTCTGATGAGCATTTATCTCATGATACCTCATTTTTCGGCTCATTTTCATATTCTTGGTTCTCCCCCCAAAACTGTGAAGTCCCTGACATCAGCTCATTCGCACCCAGCTTTCACAGGGTGGCCTCCGGAAGATTCTTATCCTCTCCGCGCTTCTGTGTCCTCAACTGCACATGGAAATACAAACCCCAGGCTGCTGTGAGGACTACATAAGACAATATACAAATGCACCCCATACACTGAACACTGGTTTGTGGAATCTCTGACACGCATTTTATACAAAATCCTTCATGTTCGTGTATTTGAGAAGGCAGGAGCAAGTTTCACGGATTTTACTGCCTTTTGATAGGAGTCTATGATCCTAGAAAGTTTATTTAAAGGTGCAAATCATTAAAGTTTTACTCTGAATATATTTTGCTCTACATGCCCCAAATAAGGCATGACAAAAAGGAAAAGGAAAGGAAAATAAAAGAAAGGAAAGAAAAATCCAAACATTGTAGCTGGAAGTTGTGCTAGTTGAGGAATAAAGAACTGGGACAGCTTCTCCTAATGAAGAGAAGGTCCCAGGGACCTGAGAACTTTTAGCCATTACCTCCAGGAATACCACCGAGGAAGAAGGAGCCTGGAAAATTCTGTGAGCAAAAGCAGAGAAGGAAGCAGACTTCCACTCCATATAAAGACCTTTCTAACATGAGAGCTCTTTGATAGTAAGACAGGCCACTTTGTAAGGTGGTAAGCTCCCTATTATTGGAGGTATGCAAGGAAAGGGTATTGGGAATTCCTACACTAGAAGGAAGATGGCAGGGGGTAGGGGGGAAACAAATACTCCTTCCTGCCTCCTCATAAGCACATACATGAATATTTCACATAATTTAAAAGATTCCTTTTAATATGGCAATGGTATAAATCAAATATTTGCAGCTATTTTATTAGGGCTTAAATTCTAAGGGTCCAAGGATATGGGATGATAAAGAGCATGCAGCATGATTTGGGAACAGGCACAAAATTCCCTCAGTCACCTGTTTGTGCCATGCAACTTTGCATCCCACGCTCTGAGTATCTGAATTGAACCAAAGTTCTGGCATCAAGCAGTTTTTCAGTCAAGGCCCTGGGAGAGGGAGAGATGTGGACATGAGCCAACTCAGACATGGAAGGCTCCAGTTTGGGGTTGAATTGTATGTCCCAAGAAAGTAGGCTGAAGTCCTAACCCCCCAGTACCTGTGAATCTGGCCTCTTTGGAAACAGGATGAGATGTACCCTTAATCGAACAAGCCAGGTGTCCTTATAAGAAAGGGAGAAGGTGCATGGGCAGACATGGGGGAGAAGGTCAGTGATGATGAGGCAGAGGCTGAAGTGCTGTAGCTACAAACTAAGGCTCATCAAGGAGTGTCAGCAAACCCCTAGAAGTTGGAAGAGGCCAGGAAGACTCTTCTATAGGGTTCAGAGGGAGCCTGACCTGGCAACACCTTGATTTCAGAATTCTGGCCTCCAGAGCTGAGAGGGAAGACATTTCTCTTGTTTTAAGCCACCAAGCTTGTTACAGTAACCCTAGGAACTAAGAAAGTTACTCTCACAAAAACTTGCTTTTCTGCATAAAATAGCACTGCTTTAAGGCCCCTGAATCCCATTATCTTCCCTCTCCCCAGACCCAAATTGCCCACTTTGGATGCCCTGTCCTTTGAACTCCTTCACGCCACCTTCATCTCCTTTTAGATGGCCACTTCTGAAATGCCCAATGTAAGGACCAAGCATCTGCGAAGGAAGGCTGAACCTACTCAGCGAAGAAGCACGGTTTGCATTTGGGGCTTATTCGGCCACCACATACGATCTTGGAGATGCTGGGGCTGTGACACTGGCCCGCCCCTCCAAGGTTCAGAGTCAGGTGGAGGCAAATGGAACGAGTAACCACCACCACCGCTGGAGTGGGAGAGCCCACAACTCCCAGCCCCACAAGCCCCATGGAGAACGGGAGCTGACCAGATGAAGGCCAAACCCGGTCAGGGAGAATGTTCTGAGGCCTCGTGCACAGAGACATGGAAACCAGGAACCACGAGTGGGGTGTGGAGGGTTCACCTCGCTTAGGTTCCAGCGAGCCACGGTGGTCATTAGACTTCTGCCGATGCCCCCAGGAGGACGTTCTGTGTCTGGAAGACGTGGAGGAGCCAGCGAGCCAGTCAGAGGGCCCAGAATCGACAGCACGACAGCCACAAATGGAAGAACCAAGATATACTGAGGGCTTACTCTTCGCTAGATGCTGGATAATATTCACAGTTGAATCACCATGATGTGTTAACACCTCTGAGAGAAGGTGTGCTGAGCTGGGGCAACCATCACCCACATTTATTTACTGGGCTCCTGTGTGTGCCAGGAGCTGTGCTGAAGGCTTTGCATCTGTCTCCTTTAGTCCTCCCCAGCCCTGTAAGGGAGGTACCATGTCACCCCTGCTCTGCCACTAGGGACACACGGTTGAGGTTGATGGCCCTGCCAGAGCCCTCATAGCTCACAGGGTCGCAGGGACATCTTCCTTATGTGTCTCCATTAAGTGGCACAGCCCTGACACAGACTGGGGCTGGTCTTGGAGGGGGCAGGGAAGGGGCAAAGGGGAGAGGTTTCATCTCACTGGGATGACCCAAGGAGAAGGGACCACCACGAGATGGAGCAAAGGACTGAGAACACACTTATATTTTTCTTCCACAGTAAACACAATGCATATTCACTTTTTAAAATGGTAGCGAGAATAGTAGAAAGAAGAAAAAACATATTTGTACTACCCAAATACAACCACTGTGCTTGGTATAGATGAAGTGCTCAATAAATATTTGTTGAATGAATGAATTATAGCTGTACCACCATTAACATCTGGAAGTTTCCCTGACAATCTATTTGTCCGTTTATTATAATTTCTCTTTTGTTTACATCATTTTCTGTCCTACTTTTTTCATGCAAAATATAACAAGCATTTCCCTTGGTCATGAAAACTTTTTGTCACCATTATTTTAATGGCTGCATGATATTCCATTGAATTGATCTAATAAAAGGCACTTGGTTAATCCCTTATGGGTTCCTATCTCTATTTCTAGTCCTTGCCTCCCACTCCCATTCCTATATGATTCCAATTGCCCATGAAACATCTCAATTTGGTGCTTGTTCCCAACTCCAATTTGACCTAAGAACCAATGTTGGGACTTTTCTTCCAAACTCATTCCCTATGTTTCCTGACTGCCTCAGCATTGGTGCTTCTTAGAGTCTATGGTAGTTTGGAGCTGTATGTACCCTAGAAAAACATGCTCTTAACAATTCAATGAACTCATTGTACCCAGGAGCTTTGGATGAGGTCACTTCAGTTAAGGTGTGGCCCACCTCTATCAAGACGGGTCTTAACCTATTACTGGAGTCCTTTATCAGAGAATGGAATTCAGACAGACAGACAGAGAAAATCATGGGAATCAAGAAGCTGAAGGTCAAAGGAACCCAGAAGAAAAGGGAGAGGCCAGGAGAGGCCACCATGTGCCTTGCCATATGACAGAGGATCACAGGCAGCCAGCCCCAGAATGCTAGTCTTCACAAACTGAGCACAGACTTGATAACACCTTGATTTGGACGTTTTCCTACTCTCAAAACCATGAGCCATTAAATTCTCATTGTTTAAGTCAACCCATTGCATGGCATTTGCTTGAGCAGCCAGGAAATTAGAACAGCATCTATTATATGCCAGAACTTTCACATTTAATCTTCACCTTTGCTCCAGAAAGACTGACTTTGGGTTACTCCCCAATGATTTGGGCTTGATCGTGTGATGTGCTTTGGCCAATGGACTTATGAGCAGTTATGAAGTATGCCACTTAAGCAGAAGTTTTTAGATGAGCTCAAGGTTGCTGCTAGCCTTGGGTGCTTGGTCTCCTCTGCGTTTTACTTTAATCTTGGGTCCCAAAGTGAGAAGACATGGAGAAGTTCACAAGAGGCCCAGGCCAAAGTTACACTCAACACAGCCCTCCTGTAGGATGATCAAGAAAGGAATGTATGCTGCTGACTCAGACTTCGGGGTTGCTTGTTGACTAATATCCAATACCAGGGTAATAATAACAACAACTAATCCTATGTTACTATATGCAATACATGATGTGCAGGCACTGCTCTACACATCTTCCATCTACTAGGTCATTTAACTCTCAGAACAACCCTGTGAGGTACTATACTTATTATTCCCATTTTACAAATGAAGACAATGAGATTAAGTGACTTTCCCAAATTATACAGCTAGGAAGCAGAACATCCAGGATTCAAACCCAGATAGTCTGGCTTCAATATCCACATTCTTACAGGCTACCCTTATCACACCACCCTCCCAGCTCAAGAGCTTCCAATGGCTCCAAGTTACCCACAGAATGAAGTCAAGGCATCCCATACTTTGAATTGAATTATCTAGTCCAACTTTTTCATTGTTGGCCACGAGGAACTGACTTGCCCAAGATCAAGTATCTCATGAGTATTAGCACCAAACTTAGAACCTGTGTCTTCTTTCCATCACTCACAATACAATCTGCCTGGCTTCTAAGTCCTTGTAGAATCCCCCCATGCCCCATCCATTCACATTTATTTCCAGCTCTTCATCCTCTGCTTCATCTATATAAAACTCCTCACTCTAATTCCCCAGCCTAGTCCTTGCCCATGCTGTTCCAGTTGCCTTATATGTTCTTCCTTCCACTAATCAAATTCCTCAAGGACTGGCTTGTGCCATGCCCCATTCCCTAAGAAAAGGCATCTCCTATTGCTGCTTCCAAAGCTGACTGCTCCCTTCTTTGAGCTCCTTACATGACTTTAGCCATTCCAAAGTTGTTTCGTGTGTTCCCTATGCTCATTAAGGATTGGGATCATGAAATTTATACTTATAATTGCCAAGCCCACCTTGCACACCTAGCAAATGTGCACTTAACCTCACTGGTTCGCTGCTCTGAATTTTAATTTCCTCCAAAAGGCAGCCTGAGTCTAGAGAAGGGAACTATCATTTGTTAAACACCTACAATGTACCAAGCATATTCACAGATGTCATATCCCATGTGTGGGTCAAGTATTCAGTCTTTGCTAAGTTCACTATAAGAAAGAGCCATTCCGGGTGAAGTTTGTCTAGTTACGTCATGGAAGATGTTACAACTCGTATCACTTTCATGTCCCCTGAGAGATCCTTTTTAAGAATTTGATTTTAAAATATTTTTCCTCCTGAGAAAATGGTCCACTTCCTTTCTGATCATGAACTTGGTATAGCTAAGGGTATTTCCATCTCTGCCCTGGATGCTGGGAAGCCAAGAATCAGTATGAGATGTTGAATGCAGAACCTTAGAGAATCCAAATCCCTGCCATGTTTGTCCTGGGTTCTTCCCTCATCCTCTGTCCTGGCATTCTACCGCCATCTGATTTAACTATATTAAAGATAAATACCTGCAGTCATCTCAACTCTGTGTAAAAATGCAGAGAATAAACTGAATATCTGTAGACAGGCTGAACGCCACCCTCAGAAGAAGCATACCAGGCTTCGGAAGCTTTTTGAACATTAGAGTTACTGATTTCTACTTTATGATCTCTTCCTTCTCTTCCATTCCCATCTGTTTGATAGAATACACACACACACACCAACACTCACAGTTTCCCACACTTGTACAAACACACACAATTAAGCACATTCACATGCACACAAACACACACAGAAATTTCAAATCAGGAAGTGATATTCTTGGCAGGCAGACAAGCCCATCTACTGTCCCTGCTTGAATCTGAGTTCGTTCTTCATCCACAGGCCAGTGCAAGGTCAACTCTAGAACCTCCACATGCCCCTAAAGCTCCCTGACCCTCAGTTTACTCTCTGGGAAGCAGGGATATTCTAGCCAGCCTGCCTTCCACACGGTTGTCCTGACAGCCAAATGAGAGATAATGGAAATATGTTGAATGTTGTGACATCCTGCAAAAATGCACATGATCAGGACTCCGGAAATCTTATTTTTAATCATAATATTTGCCAATCATGGTGGGTGGGTGCTCTGGACTCCCCTAAATCATCCCCTTCCGGGCTCTATTCAGAGCCAAGCTCTTCTGCAGGCCAGGAAACCATGTGCCTTTGTTTGCTCGGAGCCACACCCAGCACGTTCTACCATACATTTAACCACAGCGCTGGGCCTGAAACAGTTTCCACTAAATTAATCCCCATGTGCTCTTAATTAAAAAAAGAGAGCCCACACATGAAAGAGAGCTTTATAAATATGTTAAGCAGGACTGAGGATCTAAAGCTAAACATTTCATCTTCCTTATCCAGCGGCTCAATCAGCTCAGAGCAGGGCTGGTGACTTTTCTCTGATGGAGAAAAGAGAAAGACACACTCATCAGAATCAGCTTGAGGAGAATGTTTTCATCATCTGACCCGCCTCCTGGCCTTTGTCCACACCGTGCCCTGCCTCCCATGTCCTTTCTCAAGTTCCCCATCTCTCCTATCTGAATTCCTTGTTGACCCTGGGTCCTTTATCCCCATTGCTCAGACGAGAATGCTGAGGCTGGAGGGAAACCCACAGCCCCAGTGTCACCCAGGTGGGGACCTGGGGATACAGCCAAGAGCTCTGTCTTCAATCCTGTGCTTTTCCCCACATTCCACATCTTGATCCTTTTTCAAGCCCTTAGGGTGTCTCCATAGGCCCCAAGCGCCACAGTTGCCAAAAGTATCTTTACCAATTCCAGGGGTTGCTATCGCTACCCAGAGTGAAACCACACTTGGAAGCTGAGGTTGACTCCTGCAATGCCTACTTGCCTTCAGTTTCTCCAACATGCCTCACCTCTTATACCTCTGGTCCTCTACATATGCAGGACTCCCTCCTCCCCGCCCCCTTTGCCTCCCTCCCGCTCCAGGGACCAGGCTCCTCCAGTCCTTACAACACCCGTCCTCTCTTATTGTGGTTTCAGGTTGAAATATCAGTCTTCTTTGCTGAACTGCAATTCTGGGAGGGCAAGGCAAGTCCCACCTGGCACAGTGGCTTGTCCAGATCAGGTGCTTATTACTATTAACTCATCAAATGAATATTAATGAGCAAGTGAAAGGTACAGGATCTAGAAAGACACCAATTCAACTAAAGGCATTTAAGGAAAGGATTCTGGTTCCCAAAGTCCCCAGTGAGCTAAAGTTTCCTACAAAGATGTTCCATCCAAGTCTATCCTCTCTGGTTTGTTGTTTTATCCCTAAAACTACAAATCTTTCTCTGTGGGGTCAGAATGCGGGCAATTAAAACATAAATGCTTTACCAGTGGCCTCTTTCTTGGAAACCATGCATAATTTTCTCTCCTCCCCGTGCTTGTTGGAAGGATGCCTTGGATTCACCCTGGGTTAACCACTTGCTTCAAACTAAGGATGAAAGTAGCAGGAGCGGCCAGCAGTTATGACGACTACACGTGTTCCTAACACACACTAAATGCTTTGTCAAGGTCCTTTGGAATGCTCACGAGCCTTGTGACACTGCTGAGTTATGCCACCTTAAATATAAGAGCCCTGAGACTCAGACGGGTGATAGAGCAGGATGTGACCCCAAATCCATCTGCTGCAAAAGCCTGGGCAGTTCACCTCCACTCCAGAGGGGGCCTGGGGGCAGCGTGACTGCTATGGCTGTGCAGACTGAGAACTGGACAACTCCAGGAAGCCCCATCCCAAAAACCTTCTGGAAAGACAACCTTGCTCCATCCCTCGGTTCACTAATGGGCAAACTGGGATCCTGCCTGTGGTCACAAAACCTCAAAGGAAAGGACCTGGTTCCAGACCCAGGGCTCCCGCCTCACTGATCACTGCATCACACATGCACTCACCATCACTCCCTCCTGTCTCAGCGTCCTGGAGGCAGAGTCAGATGGCCCCAAGGCCTAGCGTGGGGCAAACACATTCCTTCCATGGATTCCCTGCCAACTGCAGGGTTTACAGATTGGCCACTGACTCCTCTTAGAGCACAGGGCTCCTAGATGGATAAGAGGTGGTCCCCACCCTCAGAGGTCCCATTTCTGGGGATGGGAACTTGGGAAAGCCTTTTGGCAAGAGGTGAAGCTGGGTGCAGGAGGGATTTTCTAACTGAAGAATCAGCCCAGGCTTGGGCAGGCTGTACATCTGTGCCGGGAAAATGAGGAGGCAAGTTCTCTCCCAACCTTCCTCTCGCCCCCAGCCCTAGGGCAGCCCCCAGCCTCTGGGAGCTTTAGCTGGACACTGCCTCCCTCAAAGACAGTGGGGAAGATTCAAAAAAGCAAGGCACACACAAGACACCGGACAGGCCAGTGAGAAGGCTCAGCTCCTGCCTTCTGCAAAAGGTGGCTTGGCCAGCCGGTACCCTGGGGCAGTCCCTGGGCCTGGATTCCAAATAAACGAGGACACAAATCTCCTGCTCTCACACCAAAAGAAGGTTCCACCGCACCTGGAATTCCACAACCTAGCACCTGGGTGCTCCCGCACGGCCACCCACAGACTATCCCGAGCCTGCGGTCCCCATCCTCCAGGAACAGTCTGGGCTCCACTCTGATGGCCAGCAGGGGACAAAGTGGAGGAGGGAGCCGCTGACCTCAGCGCCCTCAGCTCCCCTCTCCCAGAAACAAAGCCTAAGGATGGGGTTCCTTTGTTTCCGGCCACACCCCAGGACGCTTAGTGGCTGCCTGGTCCCCTCTACCATGCCCAGCCTCCTGCGGCCCAGCCTCGCCAGCGTTAAACCCCCCGCGACCGTGGCCACCAGCGTCAACCCAGTGGGTTATTTTTAGCGGCGGGTGCGGGATGCGAGCGGGCGCCTCCATCATGGCGCGGTCTCTAGTACAGACTTCCACTCCATCAGTGCGGAGGGGCGGGGTGCGATCGCTTTCCTTCCTCCGGCGGGAAAGGCACGGCGCGGCGAGGGTGCGGAGAGCCGGGCCGGGAGGGGGCCGCGCGCAGGAGGCTCAGCTCCCCCTCCCCCTCCCCTCGCCAGGGCCGGAGGGAGGGGGCTCGGACCCCGCGCCCCTCCCTCTTTTGTTCAGCTCCGCATCCTCCCGGTCCGACGCGGTCCTCAGAGGGAGAGGCTCCAGCCCCGCCCAGCCCCGCGCCCCCCATCACCACCGTGGTCCCCAAGGGCTGCGGGAGGGGGCCGCAATGCCCAGACCGGCCCCGCCCCACCCGCGGCGACGCCGGAAGCCTTGGGGCCGATAAGGACCCGGGCGGCGACCACCCCCACCCCATCAAGGCGTGCGGCGGGGCGGGCGCGAGGGGCCAGGCTTACCGTGATGTGCGGAATACTCTTCTTGCCCTGGTAAGACATGGCCTCCTCCGCTGCCGTTGGCGTGGCCGCGTGGACCAGTGGGACCGTCGGACTCTTTGTCGGGCGCCCTCTCGGTCCCGCTCCCCACGGGTGCGGTAACAAAAGCCCAGGAGGGGCGAAGCGAGGGATGGAGGGTCGGTGCGCGCGGCTGCTCTCGCGCCCGGCTGCCCCGGCTGCTCGGCCCGCCCGCCGCCGCCGCAGCTCCGGCTGCCAGCACCGCCCGGCTCCCCGAGGAGGGCGGGAGGAGGAGGGAGCGGCGAGGGCGGGAGGAGGGGGCTGCAGACAGACAGCTCCTCCCGGCGGCGCGGAGCCGAGGCCGATTCGCCCCTCTCGGCTCGAACCAGGAAGCGCTTCCCTTCTGACCCCCCCCCACTCCGCCCCCAGACCCCCGCCCCCAGCCGCCCAGCCCGGCCGACCCCTGCCCGGCGCACATGTCCTGGGCCGGGCTCTGGCCTCGATCGGGAGTGTTTGGTTTCCACGCTTCCTATAGAAGCTCGAGCGGCCTTTGGGTGCGCAGGCGGACCCAGAGGGCAGCGTCCCAGGTGTGCATGGGCACATCTGGGGCCTCCCCAGACCAGCTGCGTGGGTGGGGGGGGGGAGTGTTCGCCCGCGCCGGGAACCCGCCGGAGCTCGGCCAGCATTCCAGGACCTCCCGGATACCTGCCCCCTGAACCCCCCGGACACCCCTCAGTCTGCCTGTTCATGCTGCCCCGCCAGTTCCCGAACAGACCAAATACTTTCACATCTGCAGCAGCAGTCCTTTATTCACACCCCCTGGATATCCTACCCCAGACGAAAGGTTACCAACCTCCCTGGCTCCTCCTCCAGAAAGCCTTTCCCTGCCTCCTTTCACTCCCGTTCTCTTCCTCCCCCCCCACCCCCATCACCGAACCAGCCTATGCCAAGGGGGGCTAGGGACCCGCCTCTGCAGGCATTAGGACTGCAGGGGTAACAGGGCAGATAGGGCCCTCAGGAATGGCTGGCCTGCTGCACAAACTGCAGCAGCTCTGTCTCCACACAACAGCATGGGGCCACCAGGTCACCCTGGGGTCCTGCCAACCAGACAGTGGGTATCTGGAGAGCCAGGGCACTAAGTCCCCCACAGTCCCCGAGGAAAACAGGGAGACGGGAGGAGGAGCAGAGCCAACCAGCTGTTCCTCCCCCCAGAAGAGTGTCCCCTACCATGACCCAGATGTTGCTCCAGGGAGAGGTGGAAGGAGGTCACAGCATAGCTTTACAAACTTCCTAACAGGGGAGGAGGAAGGAGGGGAGAGGGGCAGAGCTGAGCAGTTGCACCAAATCACCAGGCAGAATAAAATGCCAGCCTTCTCTGTCCCTCACTTTCTGCCCTCAAAATCCAAACACAGTGCTCCCCCCACCCCCGCAAAGATGAAGCTTCTCTACTTTCAAGTTAGGCTCAGCCTAGCAAAGCCCTCACCTCCTAGTTCCGACCTGGAGCCCCATTCTCCTCTCCCACCAGTCTCATTCCTCAGGGCAGAAGACCAGAGACACCTGGGCCTTCCACAAACAGAGGAGGAGCAGTTTAGGATTTCAGCAACACGAGGCCATCATTTCCTCATTTTACAGACGGGAAACTGTCTAGAGCTCATGTCTCCATACTCATTCATTCAGCCCCGATGCTGAGCTGGGTCATGACTCACTCCTGAGGACTGGAACTTACAAGTGTGACATTTCTCCCTCCCCCTAGCTCCTAAATTCCCTTCCTCAGCATTTTTCAGTCCTAGGTTCCACGCTCCAGGGCGTTCCCAGGGCTCAGTCTGGGGACCTCGGCAGGGTAGCTCCGGGCTGGGGCCAGGCCTGCGCGCACATCACGGGGGAGGGGCACGCGCCAGCGATTGGCCAAACAAACCGCCGCTCCCCAGCGGACCTCTAGGCTACGACAAGCCGCAGCCGCCCGGCCTCCGGCCCCGGGAAACCCCGCGCCTGCGCCGCAGAAACCCCTCCCCCCTGCCCGCGAAAGGGCCTGGTGGGCGGGGGGAGGGCCCGGGCACCTTCAGCCAGCGCCGGAGCCGCGAGGCCCGCCCCGGAACCCCAACCCGCTCCGTCCGCAGAATGGAAAACGCTTCGTCCACCTCCCGCCCCCCACCCCGGGAGAACGGGAGCCTCTCCGCTCCACGGTCTCAACCTCGAGCACTCCCCTGGGTCCACCGCGTGCCGGAGGCGTCGCCTTTTGTCCGGCTCCCTAGCAGCCGCGGGGAAAGGGGCGGGGATGGGGGGGGAAGGCTGGAAGGGGGAGGTGGGAGGAGCGGGTGAGGGGAAGTGCCCAGCGCGCCCGAGCGCCGAGGCGCAGCTGCGGGGCCGACCCAGGCAGATCCCGGGGACGATGCTGATGTTGGTGACATAGATCACGGCTCCAGGCGACGCGCGTCCCTAGGTCAGCTTCCGGCCATGCACAAAGCGCTCTCCCTTTCCTGATGCTCCACCACGCTGCGAGGGAGGCTGGGAGAAGACTGACGCTCCCCTCTCCCCCACCCAACCCCAAGTCACAGACAGAGAAGCTGAGGTTCAAGGGGGCAAAGTACCTCGGCTGGAAACCCGGGATCCCAGCCTGTCCCGGTCCCTCGATGCGTGGCCCTAAACCTCTCGCTCGGGCTTGGGAGTCTCGGTCCCAAGCGAGGCCAGGCAGCCAGGGAAGCGGATGGACCGGGAAGATAAAGAAGAGGACGGCGAGGAGGGAACAGAGACTCGCCATTTCCCTCCCTCCGTTGAGGGACGCCGGATTCAGGACCACGGAGAGCTCCCGAGCTACAGGGAGGATAGAGCCACCGGTGAAGGGCCGGGGGCTGGAGGAGACCCTCTTTGGCGCCGCAGCACCCCACGCCAGTCTAGCCCCTACTCCAGGAAGCCCTCCCGGATTTTTGTCCGGATCCAGCTCTGCCTCCTCCCACACTTTATGCCTCTCATAGCATTTAAGGAAAGAAGAGTTAATAAAAATGACCGTGATAAAACAACACAGCGAGCATTTATTAAACGCTCACTACCCACAGGCATTAGCTGAGTAATTCTCACGATGCATCTGTTGCCCACCCTTGTCTGGAAACTTGCGGAGGGTGGGGTCGGGGTGCTGACCCAGGCACTCAGCGTCCACCCAGGTCCTGGCACTGGCCAGAGACTCAAGCAGCCAGTGCTGAGCCAAGCCGACCCCCTGCCGGCCCTCGGATGCACCCACTGCCTCTATCCAGGCATCTGGCCCTGATCTCACCACTTGGAGACCCTCCCAAAGCTGGGGTATCCATCCTCTTATCCTCCTCCAATTTCCTGGCCACTATCTGCTCAAGGGAGAAGATCTACAGCCCTGGCATTCCCTCTCCCTGACGCTTTTCACTTTCAGGAACCAAAAGAAAAAAAAAAACCTCCAAGGCTGGTAAGCCAGATACCCCGGTTCAAATCCCAGCTCTGCCTCCAACTTGCCTTGTCAAGTGGACACACTGCTGTGGCACTCAGGAGCGTCCCTGAAGATGTCAGCGCTTGGGGGGAGGGGCTTATAGTTCCAACTGCCTGACGATCTAAATCTTTAACCAAATTCTTCCTCCAGAAAACATGACGGTACACTTAGAAAAGGTTCTCTTCCTTCTTTAAGCTGTGTGACCACAGGCGATTTGCTTAACCCCTCCCAGGGGCCGTACATAGACAGTCCTCTAGAAATATTAATGTATGGGCGAACGCGGAACGCAGCTCCCCTTCTTTCCATAAAACAGACTGGGGAGCCATGGATTAAATTAATCCCGAGGTCCCCTCCCGTTTGAAGGGTCCATGCGGTGGCTTTCGCCAACTTACTTCCCCTCCCAGAACCTCGCTCTCCCTTTCTGCATAAGAGGGGCGAGGGACGGGACCTCGACCGGTCCTTTCGGGGTCTCCCGGACGATGCTGGGCAACCTTGACCCAGGCGCACAACCTCTCGGAAGCGCTTGTAAGATGGCGTGGGGGGGGGGGGTCGTTCCGTAATGTTCTCCAACCCGGTGACCCCAGCACTCGGGATCCCGGCACTGTCCTCGGACGGTCCCACGGCCAGGGGTGCCCTCAGGGCCCCGTCCTCCCCTCTCAGCCCCGCCCACGCGCGCCCGGAGGGTACCTGGCCATTGTCCCGGCCGAGCGGCAGGTCGCGGGGCGCCGGGCAGCGGATGCGCAGCGCCGGAGGTCGCTCGTCGCGCTCGCCGGGGGAGCTGACTGCCGAGCCCGAGGGCTCGCTCACGTCGCTGGCGGTGTCCTCGCTGCCGCCCGGCGCCGGCAGACCCACCGCGTCGAGTCGACCCGCGCTGCGCGGCGTGCGCGCCGAGCCGCGGCGGCCCACGCTGTACGCGTCGAAGTCGATGGTCTTGTTCTCGTAGGCGCCCTCCACCGCGGCGAACATGCCGCCGTACTTCTGGCGCGGGGTCTGCGCCGCGCTGCCCGGCCGCGCCAGGTACACGGGCAGGTCGTCCTCCGTGTTCCACGCGCGCCGCCGGTCCGCCATGCCCGTCCCACGCCAGCCGGCCGCCCGCGGCCCTCGCCAACGCCGTGCGCCGCGCTCCGCGCCTCGGTGCCGGCCCGCGGCGGCCCAGGCGCAACTGCGGCCGGGAGAGGGGCGGGGCGGGGCGCGCGGCGGGGCGGGGCAGGGGCGGGGCCGGGGCGGGGCCTCGGGGCGGCTGCAAGCCCGTGGAGCGGCCGGCTACAAAGGACCCGGCGGCTGCTAGCGCGGGGAGGCGGGCAGGGCGGGTGACGTGCGGGGAGCCGCAGCACCGAGGGCGGGCGGCCGAACCGCAGTGCCCTAAGCCGCACCCCTACTCCTGCCTGTCTGGGGAGCGCAGGGCGCCAGGCGTGGGAGTGGTGACAACCGCGCGCGCTCACACGCACACACACACAGACACACACATACACAACCCGAGGCACACACAGGTTCTTACTCCGCAGCAATTACGCCACACGAACACGCGAGAGACGCACAAGCATGCTGGTTCACACACCAGAGTCAATTACACACGGTGCAGTCATGCAGGCTCGTTCATGCACACCGTAGACAATTTTGCACACACAGGCACACAGGCTTGTACACATTACAAGTCGGTTACACACATACACACACACATAAACCAGAATTTCTCAAGCCCAAGCCCGCGTACAGCATTACACCAAGATTTATTGCACAGTAGGGAGACGTTTAATACTGGACACACACTGTTCATCCATTCAACAATTAAGCGCGCGCTAGTGACTGGCACTGCCAGAGACGCTGAAACAAGCACTGTCGTAGGTGCTGGGGACAAGGCAGAGGAAGTAAAGTCCCTGCCCTCGGGGAGCTGACATTCTAATGAGAGGTAGCAAGAGCCGCGCAGAGCTAGCGCCAGGAACGGTGCTGCAGCAGACAGAGCAAGAGGAGTGAGCTAAGTCACATTCATACAGACACGCAAGAGAAAGACACTCTTGCATGCGACCAGCGAGTCACACACGTACACGGTGCGACACGCACAAGAGATTTGCATACGCTTATTTTAAAAAGGCAAACTCACAAGGCGACTCCACTCACACATGCACTCATAAACCGGCGGGAAGACGCCCACCAACAAATCCACGCCAGAAATGAGGAAGTCAGGGGCTTAAATAGAAACTCCCCAGAGAAAGACAAAGAGATAGATAACCAACGCACACATACACACACACACACACACACACACACACACGCACACAGCAGTTACCCAGCCAAATCCTTCCCATTCCAGGGCCACCACCCACCACGCCAGCACAACCTACGCCTGCTGCGCCTGGAGCGAGCCCAGCGGTCTGGGGTTTTCTCTTACTAGGGCCGGCGAGCGGGCGGGAGTGGGGACCTGGGGATCGCTCTGCTGGGGGGCCTCTCGACCCTTCTCGGGAGGCCTACGTGATTGTCCTTTCTCTACGGTTATTATCAAGCAGAGGATCCTAAACGTCCCGAGGATTCTGGGAGGGCGGATTCTCCAGCTGCCGCCCCCTCTGTGGGCAAGCAGGGTCGCCCAGGGTCAGGACCGCGTGGCGGCGTCCCTGGCGCAGAGCCCCGCACCCCTCCCTGCGGCGGGAGCTGTCCCTGCAGCAGCCCGCCCGGCTCCGCGCACCGCAGCGTGGTCGGGCCCCGGGAGCCCCAGCCAGCCGGGATTCACATTTCTGTCCCTGTGGCTGCCGAGACCTGTGGACTGAGGTCTCCGGGACATCGGCGGTGTGGCCTCATCTGTCACCTCCCCG
Organism: Myrmecophaga tridactyla; assembly: GCA_004026745.1. Lineage (NCBI taxonomy): Eukaryota > Metazoa > Chordata > Mammalia > Pilosa > Myrmecophagidae > Myrmecophaga > Myrmecophaga tridactyla. The sequence goes on from PVIY010014524.1 coordinate 36,024, forward strand.
CGGTTAGTGTCTTTCAACCCTGGAACAAGCGGGTCTGTGGTGGCCTCTTGAGAGCCCAGGAGACACGAAGCAGCGAGACTGGGGTCTCACAGCCTCTGAGCCGCGTCTAAGTCTGGGGCCTCTTGGGTGTTCAGCAAGTCCTTTCTCCATGCCAGAGAAATTAGGGCTGGGCACACAGAGATGAATGTGTATGAAGTCCCTGCCTTCAGGAGAAGTCTCTTCTAGGAGGGGAGAGAGAGCTGAATATAAATAGGAACAGCATATCAAGTTGTAACAGGAATCTGTATAAGGTGCCAGAGGGGCTCAGAGAGGGCCGAGGGGACGGTGGGGTGGGAGGGCAGAAGGGATGGATCGAGGGTAATGTGGGAGAGCATTGCAGCAGAAGGCGCCTGAGAAACAGCCGGGTGCCCGAGGGGAGCCCCGAGAATTCAGTATGGTGACCCAGGTGCAGGAGGGAGACAAAGGAACACAGGAAAGAATGAAAGGTGGCAGCTGGGAAGGGCACCCTTTGTACCTCCTCATTTGAAGAGGCCGACCTAGAGGGAACTTGGTGGCTCCAAAAGGTAGAGAATCAGTGCGGCCTTTGACGACTCAAGAATTTTATTGTGAGACCTGCAACTAGGTGAACGGACTTGGAGGACTGTATGTTGAATTAAATATTAGAAAGAAAAAGGTTGATATCACAGCTCACTCATGTGGACTAACTATAATATATGAACTCAGAGAATTGAAGTTAAGAGCATGGGTTATCAGGTTGAGGCCTACTGGAAAGGGTCCTAGATTGCAAGCTCTTACAGGGTCACATGCATTCAGGAGTTGTAACTGTTATTCTAAATTCTGAGATACTGAGCTATTTGTGTAACCTGTTCATTCCCTGAAACTTTGGATATTTATGTGACACCTGAGACTCAGAGTTAGATCTCTGAAGCTATGAAAGTCAGCACTACCCCATACAGCGACTTGTTAAGAAGTTGAAAAAATGATCAGACTGTTTTAGTTTGTAAGCTGCCGGAATACAATGTACCAGAAACAGAATGCTTTTAAGAAGAGAATTTATTAAGTTGCAAGTTTACAGTCCTAAGGCCGTGAGAATGTCCAAATTAAGGCATCCAGATAAAGATACTTTAACTTCAAAGAAAGAGCTGATGAAGTTCAGGGTGTCTCTCTCTGTTGGGAAGGCACACAGCCATGTCTGCTACCTTTTCTCTCCTCATTTCATAAGGCTTCCCTGGGGCATTTTCCTTCTGTATCTCCAAAGTTCTCTGGTGGTTTGGGCTCTGTTGGCTCAGAAGCTTTTCAAAATGGCTCCCTCTTAAAGGGCTCCATCTGCAGAGTAGGGACAGATGAGTACAAAAATAAGGATAAAAAATAAATAAACAATAGGAGGTAAGGGGGAAAAAATTGGGTAGAGTGCAATACTAGTGGTCAATGAGAGGGAGGGGTAAGGGATATGGGATGATGAGGTTTTTTTTTTCTTTTTATCTATTTTTTATTTCTTTTTCTGGAGTAATGCAGATATTCCACAAATGATCATAGTGATGAATACGCAACTGTTGATTGTAAACTACAGATGGACTGTATGTGTGTGAAGATTTCTCAGTAAAATATATTTTTAAAAGACTTTTATAACCCTATGCACACTTCAGCCAGAAAGTGACACTTTGGGAAGTTGTTTTTGGATAAGTTGGAGCTTCCTACTTCAAAATAAAGTTGTGTTTCCTAGGAGAGTCAATGGGTTTCTGATCTGCAAACCTTAAGAAGTGGATCCCAACTTTTCTATGTGATCCCAAAAGAGTCCACCTTGGGACATCCTGCGAGCTACGTGAAATGAAGTACAAAACTTGTAGTTGGTGCTGTTCATAGAAATGAGGAAATAGGCCACATGCCATGTGTTTATTATGAAGGTTCCAGAAAACGTCAATTACTTCACCATCCCCCGCGGCCCCCCATATACTTCAAGAGATGTGTGTCCCTTGTGTACGGACTGGGGAACATGCCAGAATCTGGTGTGGATCTGCACTCGAGGCCCACTGGAGCCCCCCAACCCCACATAACTCCAGAGGCAGGAGGGAAGGAGGGAGGTAATTCATGGACCAACCCCAGTTCAGTACTATCTCAGAAACAGGTAAATTCTCAACCCAGCGTGGAAACACAGGTGTGTCATCTTCCATCCCTTCACTCAGCCAGTTAGTTACTTCTGTTCAGCCTGGTTTTCGGCAAGTGCTCAGAGCCTGGATTTGAATTTTGGTGTGGCTATTTCCTAGTTGGGTGACTTTGAGAAAGTTACTGAGAATGCTTCTTTAAGCTTAAGTCCCCTCTCCTGTCCAATGAGGACAGTGACATACACTTCACAGGACCAGTACTGGAGACGATTTTGTGAGAAGGTATGGGATGTTATCTAATGAGTGCTCCTTAAATGTCAGTTTTCTTCCTCTCAAAGTCATTCCAGTGGGATGTAAGTGGGGTTTTTCAAATGTTCAGTGAAAACTTCACCTGTGTGATGAAATAGTATTCCCAGAATATTCCAAACAAGGAAATTTCTTGTTAGAGACCACAGAGAAACATCTTCAGATGCTCCACAAATATTGTAGCAACTAAACCAATGGAAATGTCAGAGAATCCAAGATTCTGAGTTGGACAGAACTTTTGAGATTCATCCTCCTATTTCATGCCCAAATCCCCTCTCAATATCTTGAGGAGACAGTCTCTCGGGCTTTGCTTAAGTACCTAGGGGGATCGATTTCACTACTTTACAAGAAAGCCCTTTCCAGTGTGAGAAAGGCCACTTAACAAGATTGGAGGGAAGGTTGACCTGAGGAAGGAGAAGGAAAGAGCTGTGTTTCTGCAGAAGCAAGAAATGATAGAGTTCACTGCATCCCAGCGACCATCGCAAGCACTTTACATGTGCACTCATTAAATGTGCACAGCAACCTGGGAGGTAGTCCTCTTTTGCCCCATTCTATTGATGAATAAACTGAGGCTCCAAGAGAGAAGTAACTTGCCTGGGGTCCCAGATGGTAAGTGGAGCTGCCAGGACTGAAACACAGTTACCTGGTCCCAGAGTCTGCCTCATTTGCCATCCCCAAGAAGCCTGGATGAAGAGGTACCACCGGGAGAGTCAAGAAAAAGGGAATAAACCTGGTGATGTCAGAAGAGCTTAGATTTCAGAGTTAGAATCCTGTCCTTTGTACAACTTTGGGCAATGAGCCATTCGTCATTCATCTGGCATGCATTTTTGGATACTTATATGTCACAGCCTTTACATGACTCCTCATCACTCCTGCCTTCTCCTTGGTGGGGGAGGGGACGGCGGGCTGGCATTAATTGAGTGTTCTTTGCCCACATTGCTCATTTCCACATGTGACATTCTGCTCACCTCAATTTGCCTCTTTCAGCAGCCCCATATGACAGGCCGTGCCACCCCCATTTTCAAGCTGGAGGCTGAGGATTGCAAACACTAAACGCCTTGTTCAGAAGTTACTGCCAAGTACGTGACCAAGCTTGGATTTCAATTCAGGTTTGCTGGAGTCCTTTCCACAATATCCCTACATCTCTAGGCTGAGTAACCTAAGTGGAGCAGAGAAATGTAGGCAGGAAATAAAGCCCAGGGTGTAAGTTAGGAACTGCACCTGCCAGCTGCCCATGAGACCGAGGAGAACAGTGCGTGGCAGAGCTCAACAGAGGAAAGCCCAGGAAACCTGAGCAAACTGCACTTTCTCCAGGTGATGGATGCTGTCCTTTGCCCATAGTCCTGCGGGGATGGAGTTTTCTTAAACGAATTAAACCATGGCATTTCATGAAAGACAAGCCTTGAGCTCATCTTGCCATGCCATGAAGGCTCCCAGGGTGATGGCATCAAAGAGAGGGTAAAACAGAGAGAGTGAGAGTGAGAGATGTCAGATGGCAGCAGGGATAGGGCATGAGAAGCTAAATAAGCCATGGGTGCCTTATTTTAGGCAAAATAATAATAATAAAGCATAAGTAGTAAAAAGAACGTCTTCCAAAAATGAGGGAAAGGGAATTAGAGTTTATTTCCAAGTGTATAGTCATCTTAACAAATCTGTGAGGCAAGTAATGCATTATTGTACTCGTCGTAAATATAAGAAAAGAGGTTCAGGGAAGTTGCTGCCTAAAGTCGTATGGCCAGAAAATGACAGAGATGCAGTTCAAATGCAGGGCCGGCTGGCTCTGTGTGAGCCTGTTCTGCTGTCTCCAAATCAGACAGGCAGGATGATGGGTCCCCAAAATTGTCCCCCCCCTCACACCCCAACCTGGCACTATGTTACCTTGATTGGCGAAAGGGACTTTGCAGATGTGACTAGGCCAAGGCTCTCGAGAGGGGGCGTTGTCCCGGATTTCCCAGGTGAGTGGGATAAAATCACAAGGGTGTGCAGAAGGCAAAGGGGAGGCAGGAGCATCCGAGAGGCTCTAAACAGTGGCAGCAGGGCTCAGTCACAGAGAGATTTGAGGATGCTACACTGCTGGCTCTGAAGATGGAGGAAGGGGCCTCCAGAAGGTGGAAAGGCAAACAAGGAACAAATTCTCCCCTGCAGCCTTCAGAAAGAAGCAGCCTCGCTGCCTCCTTGATTTCAGCCCAATGACTCCCATTTTCGGACTTCTGACTTCCTAAACTATAAGATAATAAATACGTGGTTTTAAGCCACTATGTTTTCGGTAATTTGTGACATCAGCAATAGGAACCTAACCCTGGGATATAATGGCTCATAAAGGAAATGACATCATCATTTGCGCAAAGTGGATTTGACTTCTGAGAATATTTGTACCCCACCAAATACCGAGAGGGTCTTCGATTCGTAGCCTTTTGGTGTTGTGTCAGCACTTACAATACTTAGCAATGAACCATGAATAAGGTATACATTCAAAAGGGGGAAAACCTTTAATTGTGAAAAAGCAAACATTTTAATGTACAAAATTACACAAATTATCCATTTAACTAACATAGAAAAATACATCTCAGTAACGAGAATATACCAGCCTATTTTACACAAGATTGAGCAATCGTTACAAATCTTGAAAATCCAGAAGGGAGTGTTGAGCTTGACTCAGAATGAATCAGGAAGTCTGAAAGTCTGATGAGCAACTCCAAGGACTGGCCTCAGTGTGCATTTCAGGGGTGGGGAGCAGCCCGCTGCTCTGGGACCCAAGGAAGAGATTTGCCAAGGAGCATCCTATAGGAAAGGGGATTTTCTGTTGTTGCTGGACCAGCCCGATGGGAACCAGTGCTTCTAGCCTGGAGGGGGGGACAGAATTTGTTCCTCCACAGTTGGATCCATTGGGTAAATTAGTGGGGACATACAGGAGTCCTTTGGGATTCATGCAGTTGTAAGGTGTAGGGTTTTGTGCATTTGGGATCCAGTAGGAAAGTACTTAATCATGAAACTGATGCATTTCAACTTTCTCAACACCCGGGATTCCACCCGGAAGAAGAAGATCAGATCTTCCATAATGAGCCAGAAAGCTGCCTTGATCATCATTACCTTTGCCTGTGACAGCCAAGTCCCTTACCGGCCCTACCACCGACGGCTGGCAGTGACAGCCTGACCTGCGGAAGAGGTCATCTTCACCTCCCAGTTCAGGTGGTAGGGTACATGCCCCACCACTCCGCCGAATGCATCCGTGCAGGGCCCACTTTCAGAGGGATGAGGGGAAGCCCCGACACCCACAAAGCATTCATTTAGGCTGTGTGCTTTCAAAACACATGCTGCCTGTTGAATGCTGACACCACCCCTGTGTGACAGGCATTGGCACCTGGTTCCCTGGAGGGCACTGAGCTGAGAGAGGTGACAAACCCCGTGCAAGCCTGCACAGCTAGCCAGTGGCAAAGCCATAGCTCTAACCCAGTATATCTGGGACCCTAGCTCATTCCCCTTTCTCTGTTAGGGGTAGACCTTGCCCTGTCCCAGTGAACACTCTAAGGTTTTAATAGTTATAACATAAATGCACAGAAGTTCATTTCCCCCTGCCACTTTCAATGTCACATTTACAAACCTTGTTTCATATCATCTTACTTTAAATATATATATACATTTTGGTACAGAGTCGGTATCAAGATTTCAGCCATTTTTAACAACCCCATTCATTTGTCTGTTTCTGCATTTGTTCTACCATCCTATAAAGGTATCACCTGTTCATCCTTCAGCACAGTCTGATGGCAGTTAGCAAACACGAAAAAAATGGTGTCGGAGAAAACTTGCTTTTCTGTAAAAAAAGTTTTTTTGTTTTTTTACATAAAATAAGTTTTCTCCAATAGTCTTTCCTTGATTCAACACGTCACATTCATGCCAAGGATGCAGAAGTCAGATTTGGATGGGAACTCTGCTTGCTGAAACCAAAGTAGGTTTTAGGGAAGATCAAACAGAATAAAGAAAACCCAATCCTTTCAAACTTAAATCCTACTGACTTCTATTGAAAGCAGTTTTAAGGTCCAAGGCACGAACTATCTAGACATCCTCATAATGCAGGAAAGAGGACTAAATACATGAATAAACCCCAGGGTTTCCTTCTCCACATTCTAAAGGCGCCAGAGAATTTCCAAAGATTGCGTGTCAACGCCAGGTCAGAACACAATAGCCGATCAGAACAAATTGTCAAATAGTGACCTGCTTCTCTTTGCTTGCAAAACTGGTAAACTGATAGATTAGAGTGGACTTAGAATACATAGTTCTGGAAGATTTGGGGATGCAAGCAACTCTACCCAAGATATTCATTTAGTGTGTTTATTGCAACACCCAACTGGATTATCTGAACGTTAATGTAATTGTGTAGTGAGCAAGCACCAAGAGCTTGGCAGCGAGGTCCTGCCACGGCGGAGCTGAATGGTTTACCATGTCAGGCATTTCATTTTCATAAGCATCATTAGGGGCTACGAAGGCTTTCTAAAGGTGAAGTTACAGGCAGACTTGCACTCAAAATATTCCAAAGATGAGAATTTTTCTCCTGTCAACTCTAAGTACACCTTTCTTTCCCAGCAAGGAGTGAAAAGTAAATATGAGTCTAGCATGGAAAGAACCCACAGTGGCCTTCCTGGAATTTAATTAAGCACACTGGATGGGAGGATGGAAAGGGACCGTGGAGGTGACCGCCCGCTGCTCCTCCCCCTGCCTGCCCATTAGGCCCACTGGGGAGCTTTGTCAAAAGATCCCTGCCGGGCCCCCGAAGTCCAAGACAACCTTATTTAAGTGGCGCGTGGAGTGACCTGGGTGTCGGTTATTTAAAAGCTCTGCAGGTGAGTCTAACGTGCAGCCAGAGGGAAGCATCTTCACCGCAGAGTGCAATCTTTGCATCTCACAAGTGGCCTGGAAGGCAGGAGCAGAGGATATAGTGCCCTCCCCGCCCGGCACCCCGACTCCCAGCCTGGAGCCCGTTTCACGCCCAAGTGGCACTGTCTCAATAGAGAAAAAAAAAAGTTGAGCATTTAAAATATGTCAAAGGTGTCTAGCACACTTTTCTTTTAAGAAGTCGACTGAGTTTTCAAAAAAATTTCATGCATTCCAGACCACTATGGCAATTTTGCCTTGTAATTAAACACAATCTATGAGTCATTTAACAAGCTTGCAAGCCCAAAAGCAAAAAGCACCCCCTTGGGTTCACTACATTTGTGCAATGAATTGCAGAGTAAAACAAATAGAAAGGACCTTATCTTTTTACGGATTTGGGCTTCCTGTACTCTGCACTGATGGGTAACTAAACTTGTATGTGAAATAATCGTGTCTTGGCAATTCGTAAACTTTCCATCAGCTTTATCACTTGACTTTCTTCACTGGGAAATAAGGGTGGTGGATGGTGTGAAAGGGTCGATTTCAACCCCAGTCACTCAAACTTAGCCAAGAAGTAACAAAGTTTCAAGGAGATCTTGGGGTTCAAGTTTCCCTGGGGAGAGATATGAACATAGATTCCACACAAAGGAAAGAATTCCTCAATCAAATATGTTTTGCTAAGTGACACCATATGGATTACAACTCATCAAAAGTGGGTTGTATCAGGCCCAGATCTAGAATTTAGAGGCAGGAGAGCCTGCTTCATTGCACTGTTAGACAAATCACCATACAAGCTGTCAGAAGCAGGTCTAGTTCCCACTTGCAATCAGGTGGCTGTGCAATCTCAAATGTGTTGCTTAACCTCTCTGGGCTTCAGTTTCCTGACCAGTACAAGGGGAAAGGCAGGGGTATTTATACTAGATCAACACTGAGATCCTCTGGCTCTAATGAGGGATCTTTCTGGGTCAGCTATTTTGATTACTGTCCAGCTGACCTGCTTGGGAAGGGCAATGCGTGACTCCTCCAAGGCCTCTGGTATGGGTGCAGCCTACTTTGGCCCACGGAGCAGATAGACCACACAGCCTCTGCTGTCTCTACTGCCGCCACACCTCCAGCGTACCTATTTTAGGAACTCTGCCTAGCAGTTCATGGGGAAGCGTTGCCATGCCAACTCACTGGCTGTTGCTAATCATAATCTATGAATGCACAGTACAACCATCTGACAAGCAATTCTTTTCTTCCTTAGCATGGAGACCATTTCCAAATTGTCCCCTTTTTCATAATGGCACACAGTAGGTGCATAATACATATGCATTGAGTTAATGACATGAACAACACTTAAGTTGGGAAAGTGCTTTTCCCCAATTTACCCATCAATGCTCACCACAGGCGATGAGGCAGGTAGTTTATTACCCCCACTTGCCAGATGAGTGAACCGAGGAGGGGAGGTGAATTTCCCCTGGCCTCGCAGCTAAGAAGTTGCAGAATCCACGCTGCAGCCCAGATCCGGCTTTAAATCCTAATCTCTTTCTCCTCTGCCAGGAGGCCTCTGTCATCTCCCTAGCATATTAAAGTCAAATAAACCCAATCTCTTACATTTATGCAGAATGTAAGAGTTTACTAAGTGTTTTTCCAGCCAGGCTCCTGTTGGATTTGAAGCAACTGCAAAGGGGTCAGGGCTGCAAGCTCTCCCACACCAGGCTCTTTGAAGGGTCTCCCCATGTGCGGTGATGGGGGGCTTACCCCAGGGGGGGCCTCAGGGATGCTGAAGGAGGGTGGAGGTAACAGATGAAGCAGGAGTGGGCAGAAGGACCAGTGGAGGGCCACGGAACAGAGGCCCAGGACAAGCAGGCCACCTGGGGCTGGCCGAGAAGCAGGCAGGGCCCATACCCAGCACCAGAAATGCGCCTTGAGGGTAAGGCCACGGACCTGTGCAGAGTCAGCACATGAGGCCCTCAACAAATGTGTACAAACCGACTAACCAATTGACTAATGTGAAATCCATGCCAGGATTGGGTCTGTTTTGATCCCTCTGTAATCCCAGTTGCCTGCCACTTAGTGATGTCTAATAAATAAGTGTGGGTTGAATGAATGAATGAATTAATGAAATCCATCTCCCAGAGCATGTAAGCACGCCAGAGGGAAGCTGGAAAGCACAGTTTCTCTCTTCCCTATTTTTTTTTTCAATATTTGGCAAGCATGCCCACTCTCAAGGCAGAATTCTGTTTGGGAAGAGAAAGAAAGGAATTAAACTTTACTGAGCACCTACTATGTGCCCAGCCCCTTACATTTCTCATCTCCCTTTGTGCTGGCTGGGACAGTGATGTGCCCCTGTCTAATAAATGGAGGAATTAGCACCTCAGAGAGGTGGGCTGACCTGCCCGGGCCCTGGCAGGTAGGAGGCGATGGTGGATTTTGAGATCTGGCCCAGGGCTCTGGAGCCAGGTCCCCCCCTTTGCTGGATTATGCTCTGGAGCCAGGTTCCCCCCCCTTTGCTGGATTATGCTCTGGAGCCAGGTTCCCCCCCACTTTGCTGGATTATGCTCAGCTGCAGCGAGATCAGAGCCCTTGACAGTTGCCCTGACCTTTTGGAGAGCAGCGTTTGTGACACGCTGAGCCCTCTGCTAGATGCCCCCCTTCTCCCCATCTCAGTTCATTCCCAGAATGACCCAGTGAGGGAGGCCCGAGTCCTTTTCCCATTTGCAGGTGAGGAAACTGAACCCCAAACTCTAAGCTGCCTGACTCACACCCAGGCTGTGAGCAAGGACTCCTTCGTGTTCGACCTTCATTTTACAGTTCACACAGGGCATTCATGGACTGCTCGTGGGTCCTCTCAAGATTCCCCCAAAAGGTATCATCTCTCTGTTTTCCTCCGAATGTGAGAACCTAGACCCAGGACGGGTAAGGCCATGCCTGGGTCCCTGGGGCATGCAAACAACAGAGCCAAAACTATTCTTCTGGGCATCTGCATTTTCACCCATAAAATGAGGGTGTTGGGCCAGCCAGTTGTCACCAACTCAAAGTCTGTGGTGGGTAAGCAGGTGACGGAGCAGGTGGGGGCCCGGGCGCAAGGAGGGGGCTGGCCTCGTTCCACTCCGGCTGTGGCCACAAAGACACAGGCTCGGCATGGCCAGAGCCTCTGATTTTCCAAGAGAAGCCAGAAACCCAGATTTTCATGAGAAATCTCTTCGTTTTTTAAATGTCACTCACTAATCAGTATTTAAAAAAAAATACTCTGCAGGCCAAAAAAGACACATTTGTGGGCCGGCTTTGGTCTCAAATGGACTGCAAGCTCTCTAGGGTCTGTTGGGGGGCCTCACTCCCCCCGATGAGGTCCCAGAGAGCCACCTGGGTGCATGGTCAACAAGCACAGACCAGCCACGCCCCCTCTGACTGTCAACCCCTGTCTCCCAGCAGCAGGAGCCGGGAGAACTCAGCTCACTGCGGTTCCCCCATATGGCAATAGCGTTCACTCTGTCTTTCCCAGGGACACTTATGTTGGAAGAACTTAGGCTTCAAATGTCCCTGAGTAAGATGTCCTTGGAGTCCTGCAATGTACAGGGAAATGTTTTCAGAGGAAGCAATGGGATTCTGGTGTTTTTTAACTGCTGGGCGAACTGAGCTGCAGCAGGGCTGCAGTGGGGGCGGGGGGGATGCGTAGGAGGTGACCATGGTTTTAGGGGGTCACAAGCTGTATAAAGAGCTCTCCATTTATCCTGGAAGCAAGACAACTCAGTGCCTTCCCCTGGCACTCAGCAGGAGCCCAGGAAATGTCTGCCATCATGCAGGAGAACTCTCTCCCCAGTGAAGGGCATGATAGAGGAAAGGGCTCCAAACTTATCAGATATCAAAGCTGGGAGGGAATCTGCAGGGCATAGGATTGCACCCATTTTACAGATGAGAAAGTGAGGCCCAGAGAGGCCAAGGGACAGCCTCAAAGCCACCATCAAGCTGGGGAATATCTGTATCTGGGGTTTCCTCATAGAGTCCTTTCCCTTCAGACAAGGGGGCTTGATCACTTGGAGGTCTCAGTATTATTTGAGAACCTGTTGGAATCCGTGGCCTCTCTCGCTGAGAGAGTATGCACATATGTGCAATTCTGCCCACAGGGTAGACCGTAGACTGGGTTCTGCAGGAGCTCGGTGATATTCAAAAACCATTCTCCTGCCTCACCTCCATATCACCCACCTCAGACAGAAACTTCACGGGCCTGTAAATGTAACGAGGACATAAGACTGCTGAACACTATCAGTAAATTGAATGAGAGGAGATGGAATAACATTTTACAAATACAATGATGAGCCCTGACATATGGAGGCATCTTGCAGCGTTCAGGGCACATCCCCATCCATTAGCTCATTCGGTTGTCACTGCAAAACTGTCACGGAGGCATTAGGACCCGCAGATGGAGGAAGACATGGAAGCATGAAGGAGGTAAGTAATTCATGCCAGATGACATTGCTTAGGAGTGGCCGAGCCACCCAGGAACTTGGGACTCTAGCCCCTCCCCCCAGGTTCCTTCCAACAGCCCGTGCTCATAACTTAGGGGCGTCTTACAGTCCACAGCCATCTCTTTGGTCTCCCAGTTGGTATTACACAAAGTAGGAACCAGCCCCATGTATGACTTGAAGCAGGAAGCTGGCCATTTGGCTTATAACTCAGCTCTTCGGGGGCTGCTCCATCAGCTCGTTGGGAAGGATGCAAATACTTTCCAGCTTGATGTGTTTCACCTCTGTGCTGTCTTCTTTCCTGCAACAGCAAAAGCAGAGGGATGAATTCGTAAAGGGACCACACCAATCACGCAGCTTCCATATGAGAAAACCCTAGCAGACTGTTCTTCTATAAGCCATTAAGTTGCTGGGGAACCCCCTGTCATCTCTATATGTGGTTGGCTTATATCACGGGATAACTGCTAAACAATCCATCAGTCACTCTCTCTAGAAAAGAAGCTTAATTTGGGATTAATACACCCTCTCCCCTTCTTGGGTGTCTGTGAATCCTTGAAATAACATGGAATGTTATGCAAATAAGTATTTGCATATATTTATGCAGAGATTCTCATATTCATGAGACTCTCAAAGGGGCTAGTGACCATAAGAAGGTGAGAACAACTGATCCAAAGGAAAAGAGAGATAGGCCTTCTCATGGCTGTCATTCATCTGCTCAACAAAAAGTGACTGAGCACTAACTATAAATCAGGCTCAATGCTAGCTGCAGTGCTTACAGTCCTTGCACTGTTGCAGTTAAAGTCTGGTCTAGGAGAAAACAGAGCAGAATCTAGAAATCACCAAATCAAGGTTGCACTGCAGACGTAAGAAGTATGGTGAAGAACGAATGCAGAGTGTGATGCCTGCAGAGAACTAGGGAAGGCTTCCTGAGGAGGGAACCATCAAGGCAGAAGATGGTAGGTGAGCTCTCTCCAGGCAGGGGACATAACCTGTGCAAAGGCCCTGTGGGAGAAGCAAGGAGCATGAAACCCCAGAGTGAAGCAAGCAGAGGAGTGAGTGCAGCACAGTGAGAGATGAGGCTGGGGTGGAGGCAAATTGGGGCCTCCAGCACAGAGCCCAGGACAAGGTAAGGGCTCAATTAATGCTTTTGGAAGGATGAAAGGAAGGAAACAAAGGAGGAAGGAAGATAAACTGCTGGAGATGGTGACTTTGAGCAGAGTCTTGGAGATGAATAGGAATTTTCTGAGCAGTAGGAACAAGTTGGGCAGAAGGCCAGAGGTATGAGAAAGCATGGTCTGGGAGGGGCTCAGCCAGGCATGAGTGGCAGAGGGTGAGTCTGGAGATATCCATTTCCCAAGAAGATCTTTTATGGATGCTGCCAGGTCAATAAGTGTATTGGGCAATTTGACAGTTTACAGAGAAGGACCCCAGGAAAATCAATGCCCTTCCAGAAAGCAGCATCCTTGGGCAGTTCCACTGTGGACCTGCACAGCTGATTTCACTAGTTTTGGTGTAACACCATGGGTTTCCAGAGATAGAGACTAATGGCTCCCACCCAGCTCAGGGTCACATCCAGCATAAGGTTATTGGTGAGGATGCCTGCATGAACGTCCCCCAGGAGCTCTCAATCTTGGAGTAAAGCTAGATCTCACTTGCTTAGCTTGTTTATTTGTGTAGGTGGTTTTAGACTGCTTTTCAAAGTGTATTTATATCTATCTATATGTAAGCTGCTTTAAATATTGTTTGGAGAGAATAAGCAAGATAAACCTAATCCCAATTCAAATCCTCAAAGCTTATAGGAGCATTGGTACCAAAAATTTGCTGTACATCAGGATCACTTGAAGAGACTCATAAGAATACAGATTGCCTAGGCTCAATCCCAGATCTATGGAATCAGTATTCATAGTATTTAGATCATAGAATCTGTTTTCCATGAGCCCCTGAATGATGTTCATGCATTAAGCCAAGTGACTCCTATGCATTCCACTCATACATTAAGTTTGTTCTTGGCATTTGGGTACAACCGAGTTGGATGCTTCACTCTGAGGACAAAGCAGAAAAGTAAGTCACTATCAGTGGAAGCAAGTGAGTGGTATCAAACACAATAAGTTATCATTTCTTTCCTACACTATGCATAAGTGGATAATCAAATTCTTATATTGACCTTACATTGATCTTGCATTTGCCAAAAAATTAGCAAGCAACTGTTCCAGAACTGATGAATACCATAGGGTCACCTTCACAACCCAGATATATGTGGGACACCCACAGATGATAATTCTTGACAAAGTTACATAAAATTATAACAATTACAGAGGTATCCAACTCCATTAGAGATGGTCAGTAGATGCAATAAATTGGAGAAACCATTATGGAGGCATTATATATCATAGGGGAGTCTAAAAAAAGGAGTAATGATAAGAATGCTCATAATATTCACATATACATTCAATAAATGAAAAATAGAGAAATTGACATGAGAACTCAATAGGCCACTTTGATAGCAGACTAGACAAAGCTGAAGAGAGTATTGGTGAACTGGAAGATGACACTGAGGAAATCACCCAGAATTCTGCATGGAGATATAAAAAGGTAATGAGATGTTACTCCATATTGAGTGGTTAGGAAAGGGCTTTCTGAAGAGGTGACTTTGGAATCTAAAACCAAAAAGACAAGGAAGATTCAGTCATGGAAAGAAATGAGAGTCAGTGTTCCTAGGAAGAAAGTGCAAGAGGGCAAATGTCTTAAGGTGGGAACAGGCTTGGCAGGAACAGTGGGTGTGTTTGAAGAACAAAAATTAGACCACTGTGGCTGCACTAGATATGGATCTGCCAAGGGAAGAGGAATGTGTTCTGGGTGGCATCAATTAGTGGACTTTGGCTCAGATGTGGCAACTAACAAGAGGACTATTTCAGCTGAGGGTAAAGAAGGATTTTCTGACAGTGAGAGCTGACCATTCATGTACTCATCCACCCATCCATCCATTCATTCATTCACTCATTTGCTCACTATAGACTTCCTACCATGTGCCATGCCTCGTGCTCCAAGCTATGGGGGATGATAAGATATGGGGATGTTAAGAATAAAGCACAGACACCTTTGTCCTCAGAGAATATTCCTGCATTTTGGGAGACAGTTAACTTGTGGGCCTTAAGGTGCCTTTCAACCCTGTGATGCTATGATTTTATGAGACCGTGGTGGTCTCATTTATATTAACTGAGGACTTGGGGAGGGACAGGCTGCAGCCTTACTTCCAGTGGAGGAAGCAAATGTGTAAGCTGATCATGGTGGAGATTCCAGGCAGGAGACAATAATATGATAGGGAAAGGAAGGAAGCCCTGGTGTATCAGAAAATGAGGACAAAATTGGGGACACTCCTCTATGCCCTATTTAGTTCCAGACCTTTGTGAAGATGAGAGCTCCTCGATGAGAGAAGTTGCTCTCATGGAGCTATCACCAGAGACAAGACTGTCCTTGACACCATTCACTTATCCCCAAGGTCATGTAGGCTTCTGCAGGGGACATAGAGGGGAGCTGGGAAAGTTGTAATTAGGGACCACCTGTCTTCTCCCTTTCTCTCACTCTGATCTTCAAATCAAAGCAGTGCCGACCTGACCTACTTTGCAGATTGAAAACACCTGTAAAGTAGAGAACTGGTGCCATCTGCTCCATTGTCCTTTCTCCCTGGACACTCCTCCATCCCCAACCACCACTCTCTCTTTTACCTGGACCTCTAGTACAGCATCCTAACCAGGCTCCCTGCTTCCAGGCTGGCCCCACCTCTACAAACAATGCATTTTCTACATAGCAGCCAGAATTACCAGAGAGCAGATTGCATCACTCTTCTGCTTTAACCACTCCATGTCTTTCTCTGCTCTTAAGATAAACCCAAGCTGCTCAGTCAGAGTTCCAGGGACCTGCAAGGTCTGCCCTGCCCACCTCTTCTCTCTTGAAGTGCAAACCCCTCCACTTCATGTGGTAGTTCCACGAACTCCCTGCAGACTGAGCACACTCACCATAGTCATCAGAGGAGCACAGGTGGCTAGGGGAATGAATGAATGGACGGTTGCCAAGTACTCCTGGCACAATGAGCATGCTCAATGGGTTCTCTCTTTAGTGTCATTCTCTTCTTGGTGTTTGGGGGTTAGGAGCTTCCCTTTCCACCCAAGCTTCATCAGGAAGAGTTCTGGGGCTAGAATATTTTACCTTTGCAAGTGTCCCTCCCCTGATTATGTTCAACTCCATGTGGCTTGCTGGGCACTGGGATGAGTATAATGCAAAGCTGTGATCCCTGGGAGCTCATGGCCTCACAGGACAGAAGGACTGACAGCCTCCATGGGGTGATCAGACAGTGAAGAGGGAACCCAAGGGTTGGGGGATGAGGAGGTCACGTGGGTGCACCAGAGAGGCACCCACCCTGATGGACCTGGAGGGGATGGGTCAGCCCAGCGAGGGGCGGGGGTGTGGGAAGCAGAGGCAGGGCCAAAATATGATCACATGACAGTAACCCTGGACCCACACCCACCACGTCTCAGCCATCCCAACAGGCTGAGCCCTTCACAGGCTCACTGAATCCTCCCAACTGCCCGTAATGTGTGTCTATTGTGTTCCCCAGTTACAAACGAGGAAATCGAGGCTCCGGAAGAGATTTCCCCAAGCTCCCACAGCCACTAAGGGGTGGACCTGGGATTTGAAGTGTGAATGCTGAGGCTCCAGGCTCGTGCTCTTAAGCAAGATATGGGGAAACACTCATGGAACAGTTCCCAGTAGACAGGGACCAGCTTCTGAATGGGGCGGATGCTGGCAAAGGACAGATTAAATCTGGATGAACTTAACATTGTTCTTACTGAATGCGACCTGGTCCCAATGTATTTCCTCAAGGAATATTCAGCATTTCCTTGCAGGTAAAGGGAATCAAATGTAAAATTCATGATTTGTGTTTTTAAACAAAAGGCTTCAAAATTTAAGAATCTACTCACATGTTCCATCTGGCCACTAAGTTTTGTATTTTAAATGATGTCTGTATTTATGATCCACATTATGCTATAAAAGGGTTTGGTGTGATCACGGTGCTTTAATTAGCTTACCAGTTAGTCCTAAGAAATCATCTAGAATAAATCCCTGAGCTGATTAGTTGAGAAAACAGAGTCCAAGAGAGAAAGTGACCCCGAGATAATCATGCAGTTCAATAATGGCTGAGCGTGGAATAGCTATTCTGCAAACAATGCCCTGGCTACTTCACCTCATGCCAGCATCCGAGACCCTTCTCTGTGCCCAGTGTTGGGAACCGAGCTGTCTTGGTGTTCAGAGAAAAAGAAGATGAAGTCCCCTTCCTCGAGAGGCTCAAACTTTTAATTTTTACATCAATTAAAATCGAAAGCAGTACATGTTCCCAGTTCTCTAATAGATATTTCCTCAGAGACAATGGATTTATTCCCCTCAAACCTTCTGAACATGTGAGGTTTTTCCAGGTCTCTCAAAGTCTCTTGAGCATCGATGAGTGATTGCTCAAACTCTTCTTGGATACCTCCTGTGATGGGGACCTCACCCTCTATGCCAGAGACACCAATTCCATTGGACAGCCCTAGGTATTGGGAAACTCATCCACGGACAGAGTTCAAATGAAGGTGTGTGAGGCTACTGAAGGAATGTCTTGCATGCCATTTAAAACCCCAGCACGGGGCCCATTTACAGAGAGGGGGTTCTTTTCAGACACACTGAGCCTGGTTCCCGTGTGCCTTACGGTCTCCAGCTGCCTTACGGTCCCCTCAGGGTGGTGAGAGAACATACAGAAGGCCCGAGTTGTGCTCGCTTCCCCTGCCAAGCAGCACAGTCCTTTTGTCTGCCACAAGGTGGAATGATGAAGGGGCAGCTTGCCACTCTCACACCCTGGCAGGGCACAGAAAGAGAGAACCGCAGTGCTCAGGGGCTCACTGACAACTGCAATTTCAAGCAAAACAGACCTGAATTGTAGCATGTGCCAGCTTCTGCCGTGTAAATACTCCCATCATGGATGGTTTCAAGTCACCACATAATGACACTTAGGAGTTGGTAAGAGATGGACAATGGGCTGCAGGGAGCCTGAAACAGGAGCTCCAACAAACTGCTGTGTGTTCGGTGAGTGAATGAAGGAAGAAATGAATGAATGAGAGATGGATACCAACTTCATGGAAGAGATAGAAAAGAACCAGAATGAGCAGAATGCTTTTAGATGCAACTTTACAAAGAAAACAAGCCAGCTGCTGTGTAAAAGGTTCTTAAAGTAGTATCTCCAAATTACCATAAAAACAAATCTGTCTGTGCTTACATAAGGGGTATGATGGTAAAGTGTACCTTACTGAACTTGGTACCAGTATGACCTTGGGAAGTTACTTAACCGCTCTCTCCCTCCGTTTCCCCATTTGTAAAGTGAGGGTGATGAGCTCTGCCCTATAGGGCTCCTGGCAGGAGGCTGAAGATCAGGTCCCTGATAACACCACCTAGGAACCTGCAGAGCTGGCATTTCAACCTTGGGTAACAGTGGAGAGGCCAGCCCCCAGCCCCCGGGGGGACAGCAGCCGCACCCCCAGAGCCTGCCCACTTTCTGGAACCTGGTAGACACTCAGTGACTATTTATTCTTGGAGCCGATTTCAAATAAGGGTAGTGGGGCCACTGGGCTAGAGTGTCGCACAGAAAGAACATTTGCTATGAAATGTAGGGACCTTTGTCCAATTTCCGAGAGTGTCATAATCTTACTGGGTATGGAAAAAATAAAGATAAAATGCTTTTTTCATAAAATGCCCTAATACGTGTTCAGTATCGAGATGCATTGGGGCCATTTTCCCTTTCGCTGTTCCTGGTTTAATTGATGGATTCATTCAGGAGTCGGTGCTCCCTCTGAATCTCGTTACATGGAGGCTCCGGGATATATTGATTCTATTTAGAAATAAGGCAATAAATTGCCACAGACATTAGGTCCAAATCCACAGGCGGCTGAGGGAGAGAATAGAGGGAGAAGGCTTTCCCAGTACATTGTCTGTCTTTAAATGACATTTATCACAGGTTTGAATTTCTGAAGCAGCAATGGCCTTGAAAATGTTGATGCCCGTTGACATCGTAATTCCATTTCTGAAAATTGATACATAGGAAATAGTCTATAAAAAGACTTATATAAAATGATAAACATCACATTATTGATGATCACAAAAAAGGAAGCAGCCCAAATGTCCAATAACAGGGGAATGGTCAAGAAAGCTTTGTGAGGTGTAACTATGAAAAGTGAATTTATGAAGACTATATGTTAGCATGAAAAAATGCCTGCAAGGTGAGGTCGGATCAAAAGCAGTGTATAAAATCATATATTAGTTATGATCATGAGTATTGTAAGGAAACTTACCCATAAAGATTAAAAAATACATGGACCCAAAGGCTAAGTGAGTATTTATGGGTTTTAATGTTTTCTTCCTAATTGTTTTTCTCTATTTTTTCTGCAATAAGCATACATCACTTAAAATTAATTGCGTCATTTGAATTGTTCAGTAGGCATCTAAGTATACTATGCCTCTCCTACAAAGCTGGCAGATGTGTTAGAAGGAAGGTATATAATGTTACTACTTCTCATTTTTCAGTTATTAGAACTACTTAGAGAGCCTAACACCCTATTCTAAAGTGTTAGTAATTTGTACTCCATCTCACTTGGACATAACCTTGAGCCTGTCTGACATGGCTGAGTCAGTAACTTAACGGAGCCTGGAATTTGCTTCTGCACACAGAAGTGCAAAGAAAAGCTACATTCATCAAATATAAAAGCAGAGGTAGGTGCCATCGCATAGTCTCTTTCCCCACTAGGATAAATTCTCCTGTATTTTTTCATGAGTTTTAGTTTAGTCTCAATTGTCTGTCTGGTCACTTCCTTGATACAATAAACAGCTCAGAAAAGAGTTGTTCTGAATTCTACGTCTGTGAATACCACCTTCACCAGGTGAGCACTCCTCTCACCTGCTTCCATTCCAACTCCTCTGCAGACCACCTGGTAATAGCCAGAGTGATCTTCCTAGAACATCAATCTCGTCCTCATGCCCCTCCACCAGGCTTAAGGGCCCTCAGAGGCTCCCGTTATTTTGTCTGTGGACCCCCACCACCCCACTCTATGGTTAGACCACCCCCAGGTCCTCCCCTTCCCAGGATGTTGGTCTCCTATGGCTGCCCCAATAAGGTCCCACAAACTGGGGGGCTCAAAACAACAAGAGCTTATTGTTTCACAGCCCTGGAGACCAGAGGTTTGAAATCAAAGTGCTAACTGGGCCAGGCTCCCTCTGAAACCTGTCGGTGAGGCCCCTTCCTGGCCGCTTCCAGCTCTGGGGTTGGCTGGGCATCCAGCTGCAGCTTGTCCCTCTCAGCCTCACCCCTGTCTGTCCCTCTCAGCCTCACCCCGGTCTGTCCCTGTCTCATCTAAGGAGACCAGTCACATTAGATTAATCACCCCCTCCCC
>PVIY010014525.1:0-56249 GCA_004026745.1 Myrmecophaga tridactyla
AAGGTGAGAAGAACACGTGCACGGTAAACTATCTCCCAGGGGCTGGGCTGACCATGTGCTCACGTGCAGTTCCCACATGGACTCTGCAGGACAAGCGCTGGCATCCTCATCCTTGGTCACACACTGACACCCGGGACGGGTGCAGGCGTCCACCTCAGCTGTCAGCCAGCGGGTATGCCCGTGACCGCCCCCACCCCCACCACCACCACCACCAGGGCACTTGAAGGCCATCCCCTGTCCACGGTCTGAGAGAAGGACAGGCCATGAGGTAGGTCCATAAGCAAGGGCCCAAGGGGCTGGGCGCATTGCCACGCGCGCCCGGGCCTGTGTTAGGTGCGGGGACCGCGTGGTGAGCCAGCTCAGGCGCCTGCTCACGTGGCCTGCGGCCCGAGGCGGGGAGGGCGGAGTAAATGTTCTTACCTGTAACTCTGGCGCCTGCAGTGGGGACGGGGCAGCGGGGGCATTTTCTTTTTCCGCCTTTGCACGTGCTGTTCCTTCACTGGGTGCACGCCTTCCTCAGCCACCCTTCCTTGGTGAACCTCAACCCATTCCTCGGGATCCCACGCGCTGCTCCTGCTGCGAAACCTTCCCGACGCCCCGAACTCGTGCCCCGGGGGTGGCAGGGACCGCCCTGGTCTAGTGGGGTCTCTTCATTTCTCTCTCACACTCTGCTCAGGCCTTCAGGGAGTATTGACGGATGGGGTGAAGTGACGGATTGATGACTTCTGGAGTAGTCGCCGGTCTGTGCCCAAGAAGGGTCACCTCACGCGAGACTCGCTTCCACCAGCCCCCTGGACGCTCTGAGCTCACCTACGCAGCTTCCCCCAAGGCTGCTGCTGCCCACGGCCACTCCTGCCCGAGGGCTGTGGGGTGCCCCGAGGTTGAGCCTGTCCAGGCCCAAAGCCTAGACGTGCTGCCCCATTCCCACCCCCTACCCCCGGACCTCCGACGAGGGTGTGGAGCTGCTGGGTAAGTAGCCCAGCCCTTGGGCCCTGGGTGGAACAATCCCAGGGGGGTTCCACCTGCTCCTCAGAGGGCACCCCCTTGTCCCCCTTCATTCGCTCGCTCTCTACCCTCTTCCTCTTTCCCAGTCTCACTCTCCCCACCCCTCACAAGACCACTTCCCAAATAAACCAAGTCCCGCTCTCAGGGTCTGCCTGTGGGGGAACCCAATCTAAGCCACCCCCCAAATCACACCCCTGCCCCATAGCTCTGCACTCCGTTTTCTTGAGCAAGAGGTGGAGGAAAATATGACTCTCTAGCCCCCCCACATGCACACAAGTGCCCCGTTCCCGGGCTGCTCTTTGGTTGCCTTGTGGCCTCTTTCCTCCCCGCCATGCGTTGCTGCAGAAATGCATGGTGTTGGGTACAGGTTTGTCTCCTGAACTGCCTCAGCGACCAGCTGGTCCTAGGGGCACTCATGGGTCTAAAGGGCCGGCCAGAGTTGGAGGCCCCAACTTTGGAGCCAGAGCCTTCTCCCTGCTGGGACTTAATAGCCCATTTGTGAATGAAAACACTGCCCGGAGAGCGCAGGGGGGTGGGGGGCATTCTGAGTGCACTCCTGGGCTTGTTTGTGATTTCCCAGGCAGTGTGTCTTAGCCGAGGACCCCAGTTTCCTCATCACTGAAGTGGAAAGAATAACAGCTGCTTCACGGTGGGACTGTGTATCAAATGCACCACTCTGACCTCCCCTGCCTATCTCTCCCGTCACTCATGTTGCT
This sequence comes from Myrmecophaga tridactyla, assembly GCA_004026745.1. Taxonomy (NCBI): domain Eukaryota; kingdom Metazoa; phylum Chordata; class Mammalia; order Pilosa; family Myrmecophagidae; genus Myrmecophaga; species Myrmecophaga tridactyla. Next base: position 1,722 of record PVIY010014525.1, read on the forward strand.
CTGCCTCAAATAGGCTGGACACGCTCGTGCCTCTAGGCCTCTGCACTGCTATTTCCCTCTGCTCAGAACACCCTTCCCCAGGCATCCACTGGGCTCATGCGCTCAGGCCACCCTGACCTCCTGTTAATCCTGCAGGTGGCCAGCAGCCCCCCCACCCCACCCCAGGACCTCCTACTCCTCATTTGCTCTAATTTCCTTCAGTTTCTACCAGGATGGGCTAATATTGGTGGGGCCCAATGTAGGGCACCTTGTTGAAACATGAAGAATGTCAAGATGGTGACAGTAAGACATCAACCGAGTACAGGGTCCTGAACCATTGCACATGGGCCCACGAAGCCAGCCCTGCCTGGAGCACATGCTACCTCTGAACAGCACACAGGACTTATTTATTACGTTTATTGAGTATTGTCCGTGTCATCCTACAAGAACATAAACTGCTCAAGGGCAGTGAGTGATCTCTGTCTTACATATCTTTGCATCCCAAACTTCAAGAACAGCTCTTGGGGCACAGCAGCTCTTGACAAATGTGAACAGGGGCAGTGAATGAGCTCCCCTGCTACCTACCTGCCAAGGTTCAGGATCGGAGCCCAGGGCAGCCTGCCCCAGAGCCCAGGCCCTTTCCTCTCTACTGGCACAATGCAAAGCTTAGAGTGGACACACGACACATCCTTGTCACTTATTTCTGAAAGTGTAGAGCAAGCAGCTTAGCATCTCTGGCTTCAGCTTTGTCTTAGGTTTCCAGAGCTGCTATGACAGATACCACACGCTGGCTGGTTTAAACAACAGGGGGTTGTTGTTAGCTCAGTGTTTTGGAGGCTCAGCACCAAGGTCTCAACAGGCCATGCTTTCTTCTGGTGCTGGCTTGTCACAGTGCTAGGAGTTTCTTGACCTGCATCCACCTCCACCCATGATGACCTGCGTCACTCCCTGGTGTTTTCTGACATCTGGCTTCTTCTGACTGATTGTGTCCGAATTTCCTGTTCTGGTAAGGACTCCAGCCGTATAGACTCAGGTTTGCCCTGCTTCAACTTGGTGCCTCGAAATAGGATCTTTAGTTCCCATTCACAAATGAGTCCATGCCTTCGTCAAAAAGATCTTCAAGGTCCTGTTTACAAACGGGTTCACACCCATTCAAACAGGGACAAAGACTTGAACAATGAACCTGTCCTTTGTGGAAGACGCCATTCCATCTCCCACAGCCTTCTCACCTGAAAGATGGGGTTAATCATAATACCCACCGCCTGGGATGGTGCTGCTAACTAAAGGAGAGAGTACGTGAAAACACTGAGAGCAGTGCCTGGGAAACACAGACGCCCAGACCTGTTAGCTCCTTGTCAATATTTGTGCATGAGCGCTTCCCTGCGAGCAGATGGGGTTGGGAGAGGGGATGGTTGCTGTAGGGACGTGGGGTGGATCCACTCACCGCGTTAGAGATTGGGGGTGCGAGAAACAGGGAGACAAGAAGACCGAGCGTAACACAAGTCAAGAAAATGTTGACTTGTGCTCCCAGCAGATACACGACCGTGAACATGTCAGCGGGCCCCCGGAGTGACAACAAAGCAGAATTCCAAGCCCCCTGCCCTGCAGGGAGCTCTGTTATGACTTAGAGGACGTGTTTGGAAGACTCTAGCAAAAAGCTGAATAATTGATTTTGAGATATTTGAATTCTGGAACATGAAATGAAACCAGTTAAGCTTTTCATGTTCCTTTCTCTCTTCCATAACAACATGGAGCTTATTTTAAACTCCAGAACTAACAGAAAGAACCGGGAGACCACCCCCTTAGAATAACTCCCAGCAGTCCATGAAAGGAAAGCATATCAAATTCACTTTGGGATAGAAAGGACTCTAAGAAATGGATTTTCCCAATGTCAAAATGAGGTTGCCCTATGGATTTTTGCAGCGATTAGAACCGTCCCGCTTTGCCTTAAGATGAATGCAATTGTTCAAATACGTTTAACCAGAGTTGCTAAAACAAAAACCAAAAAACAACAACAAAAAAACTTTTCCAGGCACTTTTAAACGTTTTAAAACAATATGAAGTTCTTGGAAGAAATTACTTGTCAACAAAGCGTTTATTCATTTATTTTTAGTGATTGTAACTTACAATTGGGGGATGCAGTTTTGAGTTTGCAAAGTTCTTTCATGTCCATTTGCTCATTTGGGGTGAGAAGGGGAGGCATTTTTGCCTCCATTTTAGTGGCAACATTTAAGTGACTTCCTTGGCCTGCCTGCCTTCTTTGCCCCTCTCCTTTTTCTCTTTCTCTCGGAGCAATGTACTCAGTAACACTTTTTCTTCCACTGAACTCAGATTGGCTTTATGAATCTCCCTGTTCCAGTGTGGGTGGGAAATGTGGTCTCTCCAAGTCAAGGTGAGTTTAAAGCAAAGCCTCTTTGGAGCAACTACTCTGTTAATTCTGGATTCTTACTAGCCCGCCCCACCCGTGCATTGCTCCCCCTTCTCAGGGCAGTACTTACCTGGGGCTTGGGTTGCCAGTGTGTTTTCCTGTCTACAAATCCACCATCTCTAGAACTGTATCTCGTGCTCAGAAAATATTGAATGACAAGCTATCTGCCTTCTTGGCATCATCTCTGGAAGGTTAAACTCAAAAAATCCCAAACTGAACTCCTGTCATCTTCCCTCTTTCTCTCGCTCCCTGCCCTGCGGCTCCTGCACTGCTCCCCAGTAGAGAAATGGCTCTGTCATCCACCCAGTTGTTCCAGCCAAAAAAAAAGTAGTTATACAGGACTCAGCCCTGCTATGTCTTGGCTTCCTTCCCTTTTTTCAGTCTGCAAAATCTATAGGATAGAAAATAAAAATCCACGTTGGTAATCAGCTCACAAAATTGTAGAGCCATGCATTTGTGCAAACAATCTTCATTTTTGTGAATCTGCTTATGAGAATATCCATCACTGGAATAGAATTCCTTTTGGGACATTTGAGCCCCACATCTGGCTAGTGCTTAACCTGGGCTAGACCTGGGGAGATGGACATCCAGGAGAGAAGGAGAGGCAACTTCAGATGAATATTCCAGCTCTTGGTCCCAGTTTCAAAGCAGACACCTCCTCCTCCCTTTAAAAGAACAAGTTCTACCATCCAGGGCTCAAAGAAGGCCCTACAGCCCACAAGTGGGAATCTATGTTCTACTCGTTCTTCTCTTCTTGGCCAGGGGGACTGCTGTTCAGAAAATCTGAGGCCAGCCTATCCCAAACACAGCTATCCCAGATCCAGCCCTACTCGCCTGATTGCTTTTCCTTTTCCCTTCTTCTGGGGCCTGTATGGTGCATGGAGGTAGGACACCGTGATGGATACACGTGAACTGCTTTGGAAAATTTGTCTTAGGAAATGTTTTGCCAGTTTCAGGCATGCCTGAGTCTACTAAAAAAAATGAGGTGAACTCTCTGTGGTCCTGGAGAATGTACGTTCTGGGTTTCATGAGCTGATGTGCAGCAGAACTGGCAAGGGGAGCAGAGGGAGTTGGGGTGGCCACTGGAGAAACACACAGTGTTGTCCAGCATAGCCCCAACTTCTTCTGGTAAACCAAATGCCTCTCTTCTTGGATCCATGACAAAGCAGAGTGGGGTGGCTCCTTTGGTTGCTGAAGACTGTCAGTGGAAGAGCCTACCCTAGCAGTCTGGAACTGGCAGAGTTTGCATGAGACGTTGCAATGGACCTAGACTGGGGAGGTGGCTGCCTCGCAGCTTTATAATGCTTTAAAAGAAGCTGTTTCATATTTTTTATGGTAGGCTTTGGCCCAGCGTTATCATCCCTACCTCACCAATGTGGAAAATGCAGATAAGGAAACACTGAGGTATCAGATGATTGGTCCAAGTTTTCGCAGCCAATGGCGTTGGAGCCAGCGTAGCATCTGGAACTTGTAAATGTTACAGTTATGAAGGTGTTACTGATATGGGACTGTGTCAGGGCCACGGGGTCTTGGACTATCCAAAGTAACCCCTGGTGGAACCCCTAAATGGCATTTGCAGAATCAGAGGCTGGTGGACCACCTGACTTAGAAAGGATTTTAGAGCTCTCTGGTCATGCTTTTGTTTGTTTGCTTGTCTGTTTGTATTTTCCTGGAGCTTAGAGTGATGAAGTGACTTTCTCAATGTCATTTACCCAGTTTATGGCAGACTTTCTGCTTTCCCATTACAACCAGATGGAGTAAATTCCGAGTTCCCTATAAACTTTATTCGAATACAAGAAAGACAGAACAGAGAATATTATTATTTTTCCCATCTGGAAAGAAGCATAACAATTAGGATTCCTGGGCCTCCGTCCATTTTTCATAAAGGGAGGATGGGGGAACAATATGACAAATGATAGATATTATCAGATATTATCAAACTTTCATTTCAGTATCATGGAAGCTCATTGTTTGGCAATGTGGATATATATTCCCTAGAAGCTGTTTTGTTCTTGGTAATCTATCCAAAAATGATATTAGGGTTTGGAGGACAGTCTTGCCCCAAAATGGCTAGAATGGGCTGAAGATTGAGGCACAAATCCAATTTTTCTTTCTCTCTTAAAAATAACGTTTTTATTAAAACATTATTACAGACTAAGGGTGGACATATTAGCTTTGCCTTCACCTTCTGGGTGACCTTGGAGAAGTGACTCACCTTTTTTTTATGATTCCATTTATATGAATCTCCTTAAGAGGCAAATTCATAGAAATAGAAAATATACTAGTGGTTGCCTAGGGCTGGAGGAGTTAGGTAGAGGCAGGGAAATTGAAGAGGTACTGTTAATAGGTATGGGGTTTCTTCTTGGGGTGATAAAAATGTTCTAAAATTTATTGAGGTGATGGTTGCACAACTGTGAATATACTAAAAATGCCTTAAATGGATGAATTGCTCAGCATTTGAATTACATCTCAAACTGTTAAAAGTGTGACTCATCTTTTTAAGCCTCAGTGATTTTATCATAAAATGTAACTCTTTTCAGAATTAGCAAATAATTCTATCAGGTAAGAAAATGAATGTGAAGTGTACTTAGTAAGCCCACAGATGGTCAGGTCTGTTATTGCTTCAGGTTGCTAGAAGTTGACTTGGGACTCTGAACCTACATGTGGAGCAATTCATGTTGGAATAGATCTGCCTTGTGCAGGGAAGGATTTTCTGTTGAGGGGCCTCCCTTAATTTGGAAATATGAAGCAAATGGACCCACTCTGTTTACAAAACCCTGGGACACAGACCCCAATGCTTTTTCTGTGAGATTCAAAATGGAAGAAAGCATTTAGGAAAGGTAAAGGTCACCCCTGTTTGTGATCACAGCCAGGAAAGGACAGCAGGGGCCCAAGGGAGAACTTGTTAGGCAGAAAAAGAAGTCAAGATTGATGATCTGGTCTCAACCCAGCTGGTTCAGGCACAACTTGAGATTTATTCTGAAAATTCTTCTGGACCCAGATGTCCTTGCATAATCCTTGGCTATGTTTGGAGAAACACAGGCTGAGCACGGGAATGTGGAAATGTGAAGGATGGCACTTGCATTGTTGGTGCCTACAGGGGGACACTTTTACAGCCCAAACAGCAGGAGCATCCAGGAGCATGGGACAAGCCTTGTTAGCCAGACTGCACTGAACCCATTTCAACAGTGACACCGTGTGGTCATCAGTAGCAATGACAGTGGGTGGACAGATGAGACTCCGGTTCTCCCAGTGGCTCTTGGATGCAGGAGGAATGACCTCTTCTGGACAGATTAAGCCCCCAAGGATCCCAGACAATTGTGAGACACAGCGGGAGGAAGGTTTAGGTGTGCAGAAAGGGATGTGCAAGAGGGCGTTGAGCACAAAGTACCTCGGCATTCACTGGAAAAATGAAGCAGTGTCTGCTTCCCCCTGAACTGGTGAAAGGAGCTTGCAGGTTGCCTTGCAACCTCACATCATAGGTCATAAATATTTATGCCTTTCCTCCCAACACATCCAGAAAGACAGAGCCTTATAACAATCCCCATGCTTTCAGTGACAGAGCGTTTGAGCTGCAGCCTTGTATTGTTTCCCTTCTGGCATCTCCCAGGAGGCAGTTTCGGCTTGAGGACAGCCAGGGGAAACAGAGTTTGGTTTAACCTTTCAAAACAAGCCGCCCTATGTTTAAAACTCCTGGGAGCGCTCCTCCGAGGAGGGGGAGGAAAGTGGCATCTGCAGGGCGCCGACCAGGGGCAGGCTCAGTGAGCTTCTTCATCTTGATTCCGTCTTTAATGTCTCAAGCCACGGTCCCACGTCCCTGCTGCACATATGCAGAAACCCAAGCACGGAGAAGTTGAGCAACTTATACCCGTAGTCCCAAATCCCACAGGCGGCAGGACGCGGAAAGGAGACACTTCCCCTCTCCGAGGCTCTGAAGCTATCCTAGAAATGGGATGAGTTCTGTAGGCATTTCCTTTGGAAGCAAAGAAATGCGCGCGCGCACACACACACACACACACACACACACACACACAAGCTCCTTGGCGTGCAGACAGTATTTTTTTTTCACCACAATAATTTGCTTTCAGGATTTTTTCCCAGAGGCCAGTGGAGAAACATGGGATGATCGTTTTTCATGGCTCAGTTACCCAGCAATCGGCAATTACAAGATGGTGGGAAAGTTTCCTCTTACTTTGTGGTAATTTTTAGCAAATCCGTGGCATCTTTCTGAGAACCTGGGCTTAACAGCAGAGAGGGGGCTTTATCCACCTCCCTTTTGGGTGCCACAGACCCTCCGTGCCGAGTTGCAGAGGGTCTCATTAGAATAAGCTGTACAAAAAGTAGCAAAACCATTTATGAGCCTTTTTTGGAAAGGAAATACCTCAGGATTTGGGGTAGCTTTCTCATATTAAGAATAACAAATGCTCCTTCCTACCCATGATAAACTTTCTTTAAAAAATAATTTTCCTCCAGGTAAGAAAATCTTATTTATTTCTGAGATAATGATTGCAGAGGTTTGGGGTTTGAACATTCTTGAGTTCAAAGTCTGACACATAACCACTGAAATACTGGGCTAGTCTTCAACCTCTCTGAACCTCAGTTTCCTCTTCTATAAAAGCAGTTTGGCACTTTCCATATGTGGCCACTGCTGGGATTGAGTGCCCTTCTGAGGATCGAACGTGTCTGTCAACTCTAAAGAGCTGAACTCACATATAGTGTCATTATTATTTTTACAATTGTAGTATAGAGCTCTTAGGACACAATAAGGCAATTTTGCTCCTCTGGGAATTGGCTGAGCAGATTCCCCAATTCAAGGCCACACGAACACATAGGAGTTCCTCCACAAAGGCTGATTGGCACCAACGTTGAAGGATATTGACATGAATGAAGCCAAGTGAGGCTCTCCGCCTGGTATTTAACAAAAGTACCTGGCAGGGTGGGGGGCGCCGAGGTTGCTCCTTCCAGGGGCAGCCGCTTCAGATCTAGGGGTGCCACCAGAAGAGGTGGGGCACCATGGCCTATGGAGTGAAGCCCCCCGCCATCCTGGGTTCAAATCCTGACTCTGCCAGTTCCCAGCCCTGGAACTTGGGGCTGTGAACTTCACCTCTGGGTGCCTGGCTCTTTGCCTGGAAAGAGGATGGTGAAGAATGCACTAGAACATTCCTCATGAGATGCTGTGGTGAAGAGTTTCAATAAGCAGAGCTTATCGTGTTTGATCCTGGTGTACAGTGGGTGCTGACGTCCTTTCCAGGAGCGCCCCCTCCACACAGGGCTCTTAGCTCCTGCTGGTCACTCCCCATAACTCCTGGCCACTGTCCTGCCATGGGGCCAAGCCCCTGCCTCTATTAGAAGGGACAGAAAGGACCACCCCCTTTTCTGCTCTCCTGCCTGGAAGCCTTCATTCATCTACCCAGGCCTTTTACTTTCTATTTTTACCTTCTCCATTTGAGAACTGATATCTTCTTTTGATTCTAGAAAGTTCTCATCTTCTATTTTCATTGTGGAAGCATAGTATCTATACAAAGTGCATGCAGCATTCAGACAAGGGCGTTTGCAAAGGTCTTCGTGGGTGGTGAAGGAGTCGAACCAACCAAGGAGTTAGAGCCCAGCAGGGACAGCTTCATAGGTGTGTCTAACTTCGGTTTTCCCTTGTGCTGCTCAGAACCTGGGCCAGATTGGAAGGGCCCCACCTGTGCCCCTTTCCTACTTCATTGCCCTGACCAGGCACACCTACCATTGCCCCAGATCCACTTCTTTCTCTGAATTTCCCAGGATGAGACTCCATCCCTCCAACTGGAAACAGCTTCCCTGCCACATTCTCCTGGCCGGGCCCAGCCCTGCAGCTGGGAGGTGTCTCCAGCTCTACCTCTAGCCAGTGCTTCTTGCTATCAGGTGACTGGGAATTTGACTTCTATTTCAAGGCAGGGCTGTGGTCCCTTTGGGGTGCTGTTTGTCCTTTGGGTCCCCCACAATCCGTTTCTTCTGTTATTAAGGCTGTCTCTCCACCCTTTGAAACAAGGACCCCCATTGCTCTGCTGAGAAGCATTTGAGTTGAGGCTGCTCTAAGTGTGTCGTTAACACCCAGAATATCCCTTTGATGGTCAAAGTGGGGGTGGGTGACAGGCAATCTGCCAAATCCATCTCCCACCCTCTGTGCTCCCCTCCCACTGCTCCTTCTCCTCCAAGTTTCATCTCAGGAAACCCCCAGTTCAAGTCATTTGCCTGGCCGCCTTCCTTGAGTACCCCCTCCATCCCTACAGCCACTGGTCAACAGCATCTCTTGGACCAATCCTTAGTCATTCAACAAGCATTTTACTTTGTCCTTGCAATTTGCCCAGAGAGGCAATATGGCCCTTGTCCTCACAAGCTTGCAATGAGAGAGACACCAGACATACAGAAGGCAGTCAAATCAACTGGCCAGAGAGTCTGCACCTCGATTAAGGAGGAGAGTGGAGAAGAGACCGAGGCTCAGAGTGGTTAGTGACGGAATGCTGTGTCCAGCCACGCTGGAAACCAGCTCTGCCCCTAGACTGTGGTGGGTACCGGGGGGCCCAGAGCCAGTGGGGGGCTCACTCCACCACTTCTCAGGGGTGGGCTAAGCTCCCCCCTGGGGCCATTCCAGCCCACGCATTCCCGGGCCAAGGAGTCAGTGTTAATGTATAATGGGGTCCGCGAAAGGCATCTCTGGTTCCAGGCCGGGAGGTAGATTACTCTGGAATCTCGGTGGAATGAGGCTGGGGCCTGCCTTTGGCAGTCAGTGTCTGAGACTTAACCAGGGAAAGATGACAATTTATGCTGTGTCGAAGAGAATGATAGCTCTCTTGGTTTACTGCCAGGAAAGCACCATGGGGCAGGGGCCTGGGGATGGAAAGCCAGAGCTGTGTCGGCTGGAAAACTTTTGTTTTTATTTATGAGACTGATTTGTATATGTTAAGGCCAATTGGTAGAAATTGGTCCATCTGCAAATTGGCAGACAGAGAAAAATCTTGATTTAGGACTAAAAGCAATGAAGCTAAGGCAATAAAAAGGGAATCACTTTCATTAAGTTAAAAAAGCAGACTCCTACTCGAGCTTTTTTTTCTTCTTCCTCTGTCTTAAATTTATAGCATCTCTCATTGCAGAAGGGTTTGAGATAGTTTGAAGTGACACAATATGATGGGATAAAAGTAAATACATTTTTGAAAAATCAGATAAGGGGAAAAATACGGGCAGGATAATAGAATAAAACAGAGGAAAGATAATACAGAGAAATACATATGATACTCTAGGGAACATTTAAAAATAATTAATTCATTTTCCATTTTAATTTTTTTAATTGAGGCATACATATAATAAGTACCAAAATCTTAGGTGTACAGCTCAGCTCAATGAATTTGTCCCCGTGTATATACTCAAGTACCTCTCACCTAGAGAAAGATGTAGAACATTTGCAGCAGGCTTCAAGACTTCTCTTCCTTGTCAATACCAGCTCAAAAGATGATCACACTGTGGACTGCTTTCACCACATATTAGTTTCACTTATCCTTGCACTATAACGGAAGTAGAATGATTATATTACCACTCTTTTGTGTCTTATTTTTTCTCTTGGTATTACATCTGTGGGACTCATTGATGTTGTCCCATGAAGCTGTAGTCTGTTCTTTTTCATGACTGTGTAATATTCCACTGCGTAAATAAACTCTGGTGAATTTCTTCTTTGTGCTGGGGACAGAGAGTTGGGCCATTTCCATTTTTGGCTCTTATGAATTAAACTTCTAGGAACGTTTTTGCACAATGTCTCCTGCACTCATCTCTGCTGGAATGGGATGGCTGGGTCATGGGTCATATATATGTTTAGTTTCCTAAGTAGCTGTACTACTCTAGGCTCCTCTCAGGAGTGTTGGTGGGCCCCAGTTACAGCACATCCTTGTGGTGACAACAATGCTTGATGTCATCAGTCCTAAATTTCAGCCAGTTTCCAGAAGACTTTGTCCCTTCTAGCAATCATGTCCCCACCTTTGGACAGGAGCTTCGATTGCCTGTGGGACCCACCATTCCTTAGCTGTTTAGGGGAGAGCATCTGGTCCAGGTCTCGGCCGATCGATACTTGTCTCTGCCTTGAACACAGTGATTAGATAAGCTGGTCCATTAGCAGCCAATCTCCAGACTTTTCTGGACATTTGTGGACAAAGACTCTTGCTCTTCTAAGTTGGATCTGGAAGGATGCATTGCTGGCTGGACCTGGTAGGTATTCTGCAGCTGCGAGGGGAGAGCTTGCCTAAAAATCAGGTCAACAAGAGGAAGAAAACCAAGAGGACAGCAAGACGAAAAGCATCTCCTGAAGATGATATTTGACCCTTGATTCTGGTTGTGCCTGAAACTCCATCTACCCCTAAAGGCCGTACATTTGTTTTAGTGCTTAGACAAGGTTGAAGCAGGCTTTCGATCACTTATAACCAGCAGTCCTCTTTGATGTCTCTAAAGTCTCATCCTTGGGGGGCCACGGTGGCTCAGCAGGTAAGAACACTTGCCTGCTGTGCCTAAGGACCTGGGTTCGATTCTTGGTGCCTGCCCATGTAAAAAAAAAAAAAAGTTATAAAGTCTCATCCTTTAGGTCTCACCTTAAATGTCCTTCCTTAGAGGGAGGAGATCCTAACCTGATTTTCTCCAGCATTGAATAACTCTCTCCCCCTACTTTCATTTCCATGAAGCACTTTCACAGTTTATTTGTTTATTGTTTATTGATGGAATCCCTCATCTGTCTGTGAGCTCAGGTTCAGGGACGATCTCTGTTATGTTCCCACAAAAACAAACCATTCCCAGCACAGTGCCTGGCCTATTGAGGCCTGCCAGCAATATTTGTTGAACGAATGAATGAACAGTGAACAACTAGCCTGGCTGTCCCTTAAACCTTGCTCTGGGCTTACCTTAGCATTGAATGACCCAGCTGTTGTCAGTCTCCCCCAGCCCCACCCCACGTGTCTTAATTTCAATTTCCCCAGAAGCAGGATCTGAGACATACATTTGAGGGCAAAGGGGAAGTGAGGTTAAGAAGGGAAGATAGCCAATAAATAATATATTATAAAACAGGTTATGCTCACGGCCACTGAGAACTCTGGGACCGAGTGTGAACAGGTAACTCGGATTTATCCCACCCGAGGGAGAGGGAGCAGGTGGCTCCCCGAAAGGCAGGACTCAGCAGCACCTGTGGTCAGAGCCAGCCTTCGGGCAATGCAGTCAGGTGCTGCCCAGTGGGGCAGGATGCTCTGAAAGGATGAAGGCCGCTCCCCCTACTTGCTCTTGAGGATGCTGCTTTCGAAGACAGAGCTCTGCTTTGTCCCCAGTCTGAATCTGCCACCTCCTCTTTTGCCGTATGGCCTTGCCCAATTCACCTGACTACGCTGGACTCTGTTTCCTCCTCTGTGAAATGGGGACCGGCCGGCAGGGTCACACGGAGCCCCGTCCTGGCTGCCCCATCCCCTGGCACGAGGCCAGACCCACAGCAAATGTTCCCACCTTGGCCTGGCTTTCTCCCCTCTTCCTTGCACCTTGAGTTTTCTTCTCCCCACGGACCCGATTGGAAAATAGAAGCCCAGTGTTACAAGTCTGAAGCGAGGGTTCTTTAAAATGCTGGCTGGCTGCTGAATCTCTGCCCTCTGGGTTGGCTTTCCTGAAGTCACAGGTCTCCTTCCCACTGAATGTGAGTGGGGTGGGGAGTGGGGGTGACACCGGGCAGGGCCCATGGCCATGAAAGGATTAGACCATTTCTGAAAAGTCTTAAGCAAACAAATAAATAACTATTTCCCCGAAGCCACCCCCGGTGGAGAATGCTTCTCAGTTTAATTTCAAACAGCCCCTCTTTGTGGGCCCCGGAACAGCCTTCCCTTTGGAGCGCTGCAGAAGACGGTTTAAAATGCCCAGGGGGGTCCTTCCAAAGCCGGGCAGGAGAGAATTGCCATGACCCGTCCAGGAGCACAACCCCCTTATGGGTTTTCAAAGGCCTTCCACGTCCAGCCTCTCCTTTGATCCTCGAAACCAGTCCTACTGTGAGAAGCCAGAGTGGGCTCCTTACTTCCATTTCAACCAGGATGAAAGGAGGCCCAGAGAGGGAGAGCAATCCATCAGTAGCCACACAGCAGAATGGCACAGAGCTAGGATGGGGACTTCTAGGAGGGGCTCTCTTCCCAGCAAGGCCCTCCGCACCCCAAAATCAGACCCCGAGGTGCCGGAAGGAAGGCGTCGCCAGTCCCTTCCTGCCTTTTAAAGCGACCGCTCCTCTTGTCCCCACCCCCTTCTTTTTTAGTAAGTAGAACCATTAGTTTTTATTGACGGGACTAATGCTTTTCATTTAGGGCCAATTACAATAGGAAGGGAGCCGCTTGAGGGTAAGTGGGTGATGAAAGGCCCCCATTAGGGAACAAGCTCGCAAGCTGCTGTTTCCCATTTGTAATGCTGGTTCCACATGCGAGTCTTATTTAAGCCATAAACGGTGGCGCCCAGGGAGCACTCCCGATTGCCTTGAGAAACCCAATACTTTTATCAAATCGCCAGATGGCCCCGTATTAGAGAAACCATTTATTTAATTTATTTTTTCCCCTCGGAGCTGCCTGGAGTCTCAGAAGTTGGCTCTACCAACCCCACGGACCTTCCAGCAGCATCTTATGCTCCTGCTTGAAATAATTGTCCTTTGGGTTTTCCTGGCGCCCCTGTGGCTGCTGGCAAACTCTGGCTGATTTCTTTTTACACAATTTTTGTTCAAGAGGAGAGAAAATGTTCATGCATTCAGTGTTTACCAGGTACTGGGTGCTGGGTTCTGTCCTTCGTTGATCTGAAGTCATTTGGTCTTTGCGGGAGCCCTTTAAATGCACCCATTTCACAGATGAGAAAATAGAGGCTCTGCGTGGCCCCAGCTTGCCTGAGCCGGGTAGTGGCAGAAGAGGGATGCTCACCCCGTGCCGTCTGCCTCTTTTCAAGGGCTGCAAATGATTTGGAATCTAACTGCAAATTCCTAATAGTCTGCTATATTGTATATTTACACAGTATTTTTTTTTTTTTTCCTTTAAACCAGAGACTTGGCAGGGCCTGTGATTACGTAGCGTGGATCCCCAAATGATTACGGTGCGGCGTCTGGGCTGCACAGAAGATTTTGGCATTTGTGGCTGTCCTTTTTTTTTCTTCCTTAGGTTTGTGAAAGTAAACTGGCGCTTGCCCTAAGGGGATCAGGGAAGTGGAGGCTGGAGAGCGGGACTGGGCGCTGGAGGGGAGGGAGAACGGAAACAGAGAAGCCAGGAACATAAACAGCAAATCAGCCCAGGACAGAGACTCAAGGGAGGGGCAGGGAGGGGATTCTCTCTTTGGGGCGGATGGAAAATGAAGAAGGAGGCCAGGATCCTCTGAGAATGCAGGGGGTGGGTTGACTTCAGGGGGATGGGGAAGTACAGAGTGGGTGGGGGATTCTCCTGCCTACAGCTGTCTTCTCCAAGGGTGGGGGGCCAGTGCACCGCCAGGAACTCATCTTTTAAGGAACCTCAATCCTAGGAGGGGGTGCAGATGAATAATGGGCTACCTGCCTTTCAGTGTGTTGGGGGCAGGCAAGAGCGTTGCCCACTTGTGCCCCATTTCATCTACATTTTAACCTTCTGTAGTACTAGTGTTAGTATCATTTTAAAGCTCAGAAAGCTGAGGTTCGGGGGGCTCAGGTCATTGATGAAAATCCCCTTGTTTTTAAGTGGGAGGCTTAGAATATGAAGCCATCGTCAGATTCCAGAAACTAGCTCTCACTCCTGCACAGAGCTACCTCCTAGCTAGAAGGCAGGGAATGGGGGAAGAAGGCACGGAGAGTGAAGGGTTAACTCAGCCTGGGGAAGTCAAGGAAGGCTTCCTGGAGGAGGCAGTGCTGGAACCAAGTGTTGGCAAATGAATTCAACAGCCAGGTGGGAGGAGAAGGCACTCAAGATAGAGGGATGGCCCTCAGGCAAAAGTCCGGACTCATGGCTCCACTCAGGTTGTTTGAGGACCTGCCTGGAGTTTGGTGAGGTTGAGGCATTGGTTAAAGTGCAGTGGAGGTTTGGGGGAGGGTGGAATGGGGAGGTGGACCCCACCAGTCCTGCCTGTCACCAAGGCTGGGCAATGTGAACTCCCCAAAGGCTGGGCCAAGCAGCAGAGAGAACTCCCGAACCTTGCCATGCTCCAACTGAGCAGCTAGCTGTGTTCTGTGCCAGGAGCCATGCCCAGAGCAGGACCAGCTCCCACCTCCTCCTCTCACCCCACAGCTGGCTTCAGGATGGGGGTCCTCTGCAATGGCACAAGGGCATACCGAGAAGGGTCCACACTTGACCTGATGCTCTGCTGCCACCATCCTGAAAAGCTTGATGATTTTTTCTTTGGACGTGTGTTTTGGAGGTGAAGTCCAATGGGACAGTGGACCACACGTGAAAGCAGAGGAGATGCGTGCAGCATGCATGACCTCAGTTCCGTGCTAGAACAGACCCACTTTAAGAGCATGTTTTTCTGGGGCATGTACAGCTTCAAACTACCACACGCCACCCTCTGGGCCCGTAAAAGACATGCTCTTTCTGTCTGCAAAATGTATTCATTCCATCACAATATCTCAAAAGGCTTAAGTCATTTTAGAAGCAATGCTCAGTACAGGCCATAGCAATTGGTTGTAGGCATGGTCTGTCCTGGGGCACAATTCCCCTCCATCTGTGGACCTGTGAAACCTAGGGAACAAGTTATCTGCTTCCAATATACAAAGGAGGGACAGGAAAAGGATAAACATTTCCATTCCAGAAGGGAAAAATTGGAAGGAAAACAGGAGTCATGGGACCCAAACAATTCCGAAACCCTGCAGGGCATACTCCATTAGATTTCAAGATCAGAGAATCATCCATGAAAGGATGTTTTGTCCTCCAGGCATGATAAAGCAGCAGTCCCACCCTTTACAATTGCTTGTGAAGCGGCCATACTCTGCCCTAACCCTGGGGAGAAGGCCCCACCCTCCTCAAGCACTGGGGTGGCAGGACTCTTCCTGAACAATGGGGTGGAAGGTCCACCATCTCCAGGCGCTGGGCAGACTCACCCTTTCCACACACATGAACAGACCTGCTCTTTTGGCCTGAGAAGATGTCTTGGGCTCAGATCTCAGCTTCCAGGGTCCTGCCCTTGAAGTGATTTTTTCCTTCAATTAGTCCCTTCTCTGTCCCCTTTATTCCAGGCTGACTTTGTTCATACAAATTAAATAAAAATCTTGCCAGTTTTGCATGCAGTACTCAGGGTTCCAAACGATCAGTCAGAATAACTTTCCACAAATCCTTCCTAGATAACTGCATTTTCAACCCTGACTTCCACAGAGATTGCCAACTGGCTCTATGTTCATGGAGCACTATTCTCTAGGGATTCATTCACTTTCTGGAAGTTTAGAACTTTCCAAGGTATTGGTTTCTGGTTTCTTTGTGCTAAAGTTCAGTTCTCAGTGTTTCCCTTTCCTCTTGCATTTTACTATAAGCTACAAAGAGAACCCAGTCTGTACCTTCCACACTTGGCTTGGAAATCTCCTCAGCCAAACAGCCAAACTCATCACTTTCAAGTTCTGCCTTTCATCTGACATCAGAACTCAATTTCTCCAAGTTTTCTGCCATTGTAAGACAAGGATAGCTTTTCCTGCAATTTCCAATAGAGCGTTCATCATTTCCATCTAAGGCCTCAGCTGGATGCCTTTAGTGTCATGTTTCTACCACAGCCTCTTCAAAGCAATATGGGCCTTTTCTATCAAGTGCCTCTCATATCTTCCAGCTTCTACCCACTTCTCAATTCCAAAGCCATTTCCACATTTTCGATGTTTGCAATAGCTGCACCCCACTCTTGGTACCAAAATCTGTTTTAGTTTCCTAGGCTGTTTGAGCATGTATTGTGAAAAGACTCAGCTTAAACAATGGGAACTTATTCGCTCATGGTTTTGAGTCTGGGAAAATGTCCAAATCAAGGCATCATCCAGGCAATGCTTTCACCCCAAAGGGTGTGGCATTCTGGGGCTGGCTGTTGACAATCCTTGGCTCCTTTGTCATATGGCAGAGTATATGGCAATATCTCCTGGTCACTCTCTTCTTTTCCAACTCCACTGATGTCCAATCTTTTCCTTCCTGTGGCTTTTTCTCTGTCTAAATTTCATTCTGCTTATAAAGTCTTCCAGTAATAGGATTAAGACCCATCCTGATTGAAATGGGCCACATCTTACCCAAAGTAGCCTCATCAAAAGGTCCTACTTACAATGGGTCTACACCCACAGGAATGGACTAAGTTTAAGAACATGCTTTTTCTGGGGTCCATACAACTCCAAACTACCACAGGGGGCAAGGCGGGAAACATAATCAAGAGGCAGAGATGTAGCAGGAGCCATTGGCTGCAGGCAGGTCCCTCACCCAATTGCCCCCAGGCCCAGGAAGACTGTCCTGCCTGGAGAGGGTGTCATCCTTCCCTAGCTCTCATGGGACAATGCACCACCCTTTTTATCTAAGCTGGTCCTGTTGCTTGAAATGCACAGAGTGTTGCCTGATCTATTTAATAAAACAATCTCTGCACAGGAAAGATGTTGGGCAGGTTCCACCCAATGTAGAGGGTGTGTTTGGGATGGTCTGACTTTGAATGAGGCTGTGCAGTATCCCTCAGATTCATTTTGGAGGTGTCTGGAGGCCCCTCAGTGGATCAGGGAGCCATCACCTGGGCAGCTACTGGCATTGGCTTTTGATTGAGCTCCTTCTAACTCAATGAGGGAAAGTAGCAGGGATTTATTTATTTAACAATTATTTCAGGCAATACCTAAATTGACTGACTGATACAATAATTAATGTTAGCTCCTTCTCCATCCCTCCACCCCTATCCTCTATTCCACCAAACCACAAAAGTCTCCGAGGTCACCCCTAGGGCTAATATAATGTGTGGGCAATCCTTAATTAGAAGGAACCCAGTGCTCTGGAGTTTACAGGCTGGTACAGAAAAAGCCAACCAACCCCAAACTAAGTTAGCTAGTTAAACACATATGGGATCTGTGTGTAATCATTCATTCATTAATCCATCCATTCATTTCTCATACACAGTGTTCTAACCACTGTTGAGTGGGCTCAGGATACAGTGCTGTACAGGTTAGACAAGGTCTCTGTCCTCAAGGAATTGACATCGACCCAGAGAGGTTAACCATCATAACTCAAAACTCAGGAACTTGCAGTACAAAAGACACTTTCACAATAATTTCCTAAAACGTTGCAAGGTAGTATTAGCTTCTCTATTTTACAGATGATGAAACAGCACTGAACCTTACATGATTGGTTCAAAATGATATGAGCTTACCCTGGATTCAAACCTGATAGTACATCCTCCCAAATTTATGCTTTTCCTACTGGAACATACATATTCATTCATTTAATCACTTATTTACATGTTCATTCATTCATTCAGCTGGACTGGCCAGTGAAACTGAGGAAATCTGCTGGGGGAAGTATTGTAAAAGATTTTTACCCCTTGAAAGAAATCAAAAGTGGCATGAGTAAAATATCTCTCTCTGCCACTCATATCCCTACAGGCACATTTACTCAGAACCCTGCTGCTAGTCTCAGGCTGCAGTTGTGATTCCTGGATGTGTAGCTGCCACCTTGCAATTCTGAGGCAACATATAGGAGCATGAAAACTCAACAAGCTGAGAATGGCAGAGCAGAAAGGTTGAGAGAGCCTGATTCCTGATGACACATTGCGTTGCCCTATCAACCTGGACTCTTCCCCCCAGACTTATCATGGGAGACAATTAAAAGCCTCTGCTACTTAAACGACTAGTGGGTGTTCTGTTATTTGCAGGCCAACACATTCCTGAGTGACCCAAACTCCTAGCATTTGAGGGCTGTAGGTAAGTTCGGCTTGTCCATCTGTCTGTCTAGGTTCAAATCTCACTTGCCCCTTGGACAGCTAAGGGACCTTGGTAAAGTTTATTAAACTCTGTTTCCTTAGCTGTGTCATGTTGGTAACAGCAGTAACTCCATATGAGATTGAGAGAACTGGTTAACTTAATAAATGCAAAACATTTAGAATATCTCAATAAACTAAGAGTAGATAAGAATGTCCTTAACCCAATAAAGAAGATCTATAAAAAACTTACAGCTAGCATCATACTTACTAGAGAAAGACCAAATACGTTCTCCATAAAATCAGGAAAAAGCCAAGGATGGCGATTCACAACACTTCTTCTATTTGACATAGTATGATAAATTTTAGCTAGGAAAGGAAATGAAAGGCAATTAGATAAGAAAGGAAGAAGTAAAACCATCCGTATTCTCAGACAACATGATCATCTATGTAGAAAATCCTGTGGTATTTACAGAAAAGCTACTAGAACTAATAAGTGAGGTTGGCAAGTTTTCAGGTTACAAGATCAATATACAAAAGTGTAGTTATTCCTTCCACATCGCATGGTGCCTCCACGTAAATTGGATTCTCCAATCTGGAAAATCCACGTAAAATTTTGTTTTCTTCAGGGTTTCAGAAAACTCCCTAGCTGTCTCTTGATCAGTAGATGCTGCCTCTTCCATTGCTTTTACACTGCATACGTCAAACTGTTTTTAAAAAATTTCAAATCTGTAGCAGTAGACTCTTCGCCTTCATTTTCCTTTAGAGAATCAAATAAGAACTTAAACTTCTCTCATGATACCAGAGTCTACGGAATGCCTTTTTTATAACAACCCTGCACCCAAAAGAATGTATTTTCTCTGTGATAGAGACGTGGATCTCGTGGTTTATGCACATGCTTGGCAGTTGTTGGTATGGGGTGGATTTCCTTCTTTTCTGTCTTGGTGCACCATATGGTTGACTCGTTAATGCCGTAATGGCAGCTTCCGTAAAACTCTCCAAAATTCTTATTTAATTTCTTATGCCAACCCATGACATATGAAAACTGTGGTGGGGAAAGTCACAATGTGAAAGGGATAACTGTATATTTTCTCTCTATATGGTAACATTGAGCTATTGGAAATTGAAATTATAAAAGAATATCATATATCAGAGATCAGGAAAGTTTTTCTTTGAAGGGGCATAAAGTAACTTTTTTAGTCTTGTGAGCTACATGCAGTCTCTGTCACAATTACTCAACCCTGCCATTATAGACAAAAGCAGCCAGGGACCATATGTAAATGAATGGGCAGAACTGTGTTCCAATAAAACTTTATTTACAAAACAGGCAATGGGTCAAATTTGTCCATAGTTTGGTATCTCTTGCCATAAAATTGCATAAAAAGATATAAAATTCTTAGGGATTCATTTGTGTGTGTGTGTGTGTGAATCTTTATATATATATATATATTTTTATTGACAAAACAACATACCAATGCAAACCTTCTTAACATACATTCCATACATGGTGTGCAATCAATGGCTCAGAATATCATCACATAGTAGTATATTCATTACCATGATCATTTTTAAAACTTTGCATCACTCCAGAAAGAGAAAAAAAAAGAAAAAAGAAAAAACTCATACATACTGTACCCCTTACTCATCCCTCTCATTGACCACTAATATTTTCATCTATCCAATTTATTTTAACCTTTGTTTCCCCTATTATTTGTTTATTTTTTTATTCATATTTTTTACTCATCTGTCCATACCCTAGATAAAGGGAACATCAGACACAAGTTTTTCACAATTACACAGTCAGATTGTAAACGTTTTATCTTTATACAATAATCTTCAGGAAACAAGGCTACCGGAAAACAACTGCACAGTTTCAGGTACTTCCCTTTAGTCACTTCAATACACCATGAACTGAAAAGATGTATCTATATAATGCATAAGAATAATCTCCAGGATAACCTGTCAACTCTCTTTGAAATCTCTCAGTCACTGACACTGTATTTTGACTCATTTCTCTCTTCCCCCTTTTCGGTCGAGAAGGTTTTCCCAATCCCTTGATGCTGAGTCCCAGCTTATTCTAGGATTCTGTCCCATGTCGCTAGGGAGGATTATAGCCCTGGGAGTCACGTCCCATGTAGAGAGGGGGAGGGCAGTGAGTTTGCTTGTCGTGTTGGCTGAGAGAGAGAGAGGCCACATCTGAGCAACTAGGGAGGTTCTTTGGGGGTGACTCATAGACCTAATTTTAAGTAGGCTTAGCCTATCCTTTATGGGAATAAGTTTCATAGGAACAAACCCCAAGATTGAGGGTTTGGCCTATTGATTTGGTTGTCCCCCCTGATTGTGAGAATATCATGAATTCTCCAAATGGGAAAGCTGAATTTTCCCCCTTTCTCCTCATTCCCCCAAGGGGACTTTTGTAATTACTTTTTTATTCACTGTTCAAATCACTCTGGGATTTGCCGGCTCATCACACCAACCCGGACAAACCAATAAGATTTCATGCCCTATTTAAGGTTCCATGTACTTATGGTGCTCAATTACACTGTCCATATAAGTTAAATTAGGAAATGCACTAGTCAAAATATAAATTTTGTACCAAATAAACATTTCTTGCTTTAGTCTCACACAGAAGTTGAAGTTTTAAAATATGAATGACCATCTATTTTCAACACCCTGCAATACTGACATTCCTTTGCTCTTCCTAGTTCTAGTTTGCTAGCTGCTGGAATGTAACACACCAGCAGTGGATTGGCTTTTAATAAAAGGGGATTTGTTTCGTTGGTTCTTCAGAGGAAAGGCAGCTAACTTTCAACTGAGGTTCTTTCTTACATGGAAAGGCACAGGATTTTCTCTGCTGGCCTTCTCTCCAGGCCTCTGGGTTCCAACAGCTTTCCCCAGGGAAAAGCTGGGGAGATTCCTTTCTGTATCTCCAAAGGCCTGGGCTGAGCTGCGAGTGCTGAGATGAGATATGCTGAGCTGCTTTGGCCATGCTGCATTAAGCTCTCTCATTTAAGCACCAGCCAATTAAATTAAACGGCATTCATTGCAGCAGGCACGCCTCCTAGCCGACTGCAGATGTAATGAGCAACAGATGAGCTTCACATACCATTGGCTCATGTCCACACAACAGAACGAGATACCTTCACCTGGCCAAGTTGACACCTGAACCTAACTACCACATTCCTCATGCAAAAACATTTTTAATTTGTACGTTTAGTCACCATCATTGTACACTCTAGGCATACTTAGATTATACCTTCTCAGTTTTTATCATCTATCTTTCCTTCTAGTTTCATACATGTACCTAGCCCTCCTCTCTCTATCATTCTCAGATCAGCTTCATTTAGTGTGCTTACTTTATTGTGCTACACTCCAGGTAGTATTGTGCTATCCATTTCTGAATTTTTACAATCAGTCCCATTGCACTATCTGTACTTAGGGATTCATTCTTAAAAGATGTCAGACCTATACATTAAAATCCTCAAAACATTGCTGAGAAATTCTGGAAGACCTGAATAAATGGAGAGATATATTGAGCTCATGAATTGAGAGACCGAACAGTATTATGATGTCTGTTCTCCTCAATTTGACCTATAAATTCTGTGCAATCCCCGTCAAAATCACAAGAGGCTTTTGTGTGTGTGTGAAATTAACAAGTGGATTCTAAAATTAATAAGGAAATCCAAAGGATCAAGAATTGACAAAACAATTTTAAAAAGAACAAAGTTGGAGGATCTAAACAACCTGATTTCAAGAACTTTTATAGACTAGAGTAACAAGACAGTGAACTATTGCATAAAGATAGATAAATAGATAAAACAGGAGACAACCACACACACAGACAACAGACTAGAGCATCAGAAATAGTCCCATCTGCATATGGTCAGCTGACTTTCAAAAGGTGTACATTTTTAACTCACAGTGCTGGAAAAATTGAGTATCCACATAATAAGCATCAATCTATAATTTGTAACATATAGAAAAGTTAACTCCAAATGTATCATAAACAAATATAAAACTGAAAACTCTAAAACTTTTAGAAGAAAATATTAGAGACAAATCTGTGTGGTCTTGGTTTAGGGAAAGATTTCTTAGGAACAACACCAAAAGCATAAAAGAGCAAGTTGATGAATTGGACTTTATCAAAATTAAGAACTGTTTTTCAAAAGACATTGTTAAGACAAGGAAAAGACAAGTCACAGATTGAGGGAAAATACTTGCCAATCCCATACTGATAAGGGTCTTGTATCCAGAATATGTCAAGAACTCTAAAAACTCAATAATAAGAAAATGAATTAAAAATTGGGCAAAATATTTAAACTGACACTTCATCCATTTGAAAACATTCAGACAGACAATAGGTATAATAAAATATATATAAAAATAAAATCAATAAATAATATGTAATAATACAATAAAATATTCTCCCTATTATTAAAGTTAAAGAAAGGTAAATGAAAGCCACAATGAGACACTACTACATACCCACTGGAAGGTCTAAAATTGAAAATACTAACCATACCAAACATTGATGAGGATGTAGGCGAAGAAGAATATTCACACATTGCTGGTAGGAATGTGGAATGGTTCAACCACTCTGGAAAACAGTTTGGTGGTTCTTTAAAAGCTACAATCAAGCCATTCTACTGCAAGGTATTTATGCAAGGGAAATGAAGGCGCACATCCACACAAAGAGTTCCTGATGCATGCTTTTAGCAGCTTTCTCTCTGGTAAACAGAAACTGGAAACAATCGAAATTTTCATCCGCAAGTGAAAGGATAAACGAATTGTGGTACATCTATCTATATTGCGTATCACACCATGGGTGTGTGATATACTCATCACTGGGGTATCTGTGCAATATGCTCAACAAGACAAAGGAATGAACCAGCAGCAGCATGAATGAATCTCAGCAACGCACTGATGACTGAAATAAGCCAGACCAAAAAGTACATCTGTAGGCTTCACTGATACAACATTGTATGGAATGCAAACCAATCTATATCAATAGAAAGCATATCAATAGTCGTTTGGGGGTGGGGCAGAAGGAAAGGATTACAGAGGGGCCCAAGGAAATTTGGGGGTAGGCGTGTCATAGATATGTTTACTTTCTTGATTATGGTGATAATTTCACAGGTGTAGAGATACTTCAAAAGCAATCAAATTGTATACTTGAAAGACGTGCAGTTATCGTATGCCAATTATACCTCAATGAAAGTATAAGAACGAAATTACACGCAGCACAGTAAGCGTCAATTATCACTAAAGTTTCTCCAGATGTGATGACTGAAGCCCCGAGAAAGCACCTTCACACTGCAGTCCATCCCGTCATCCACTCTCTCACCCACTCCATGCATCTGCTCCATTTTTCCTGCAAACGCCTATTGTGCCCATACTACGTTCCAGCCCAGCTCTAGGGGCCTGGGTGGTGGGGATGGAGATGGGTGATGCTCCAGCCCTTGCCCTCTGGAGCTTGCAGCAGCCATGAATTGATGATCCTGAATGGCAGTTCTCCTTAACATTTCTGGGATTCCGTGGCCTTGCATGGGAAAGAAATGCACAGATTGGGTTAGTTGATGTGACTTTGAGGACCATGTTTGCTCCCAGATCCATTCCTCACCCTCCTGGGTCTGCCCTGTATCTGCAGCGGCTGATCTCCAAACCTACAATTCCCAGCTTCCCATCAGCTACATTCTGTCTGGGTTCAACCACAGGGAGGCAGTTTCCCTGAGCAAACGGGTATCTCAAAACAACTGAAACTTTTTCTCTCTCGGTTTTGGAGGCCAGGTGCCTGAAATCCAGGTGTTGGCAGAGCCCTGGGGGAAGATCCTTGCTTGCCGCTTCCCGTTTCTGGAGGCCCCATATGCCTTGGCTGTGATGGCTTCATTCCAACCTCTGCCTCCATCTTCCCATGGCTTTCTTCTCCCTGTGTCTGGGACTGTGTGTCCACATTTCCTCTTTCTTAGGCCCATCCTAACTAGAATACCTCATCTTAACTACTGACATCTGCAAAGTCTCTGTTTGCAAGAAATGTGGCATTCTGAGGTTCAAGGTAGACAGAAATATTTGGGAGACATTCAACTTACTAGAGTGCTAGGGGAGACTTGGGGGGAGTTGTTGGGGGTAGCAAGGTGCCTCCTCCCCCTCCTCTGCCTGGCTGCATGTCCAGAAGCAGCTGCAACTCCTGGGCAGCTTCACCTTCCTCCCTGTGGCCCTGGCCCCTGGCTCCATTGCCATTACTCTCTTTGTATCCCCATTCCAGTGATGCCAGTGCCTCCAGCCATGGCCAGTCTGCTCCACCTCACACATTCCCTCCCTTGTCAAGTCTCAAAGTAGCGGCTTCTACTTTCATGGTTAAACCCTGACTTAAAACAAACAAGTTCTAAGATTCCTTCCAGATTAAAAAAAGAAAAACCAAGATTTTCATAGTGGAGTTTCCAGCATGGTGACAGGCACGGAGGGTTATTTGGGGCTCAGAGGGTTTTTGGAGGCCTGGCTGGGCTCATAACCCAGACAGCTGCATGTTCCCACGGTGGGACCCATGGCACAGCCAATGTGCGGCCTGAGTCCAGCCCAGGCCCCGAGTCCATTTATCAGGAAGCTCAAATGCATTTCCACTCAGAGCACAACGTAGATCAAAGTGATGTGGCTGCATCATGCTTTGTCGCCTCAATGAAACTGACGTAAGGTGCTTTGGACTGATAGATCTGGTCTAACCAGTAAATGAAGTCCAGTCTCAGCTGGGAATTTCAAGTAGTGCAGCTGCTGGATCTCTGTGCACATGTACGTGTGTGCAAATGTGCTTGTGTGCATGTCTGTGTTGTGTGTGCACATGTCTGTGTGCACATGTGTCTGTGTGCACGTGTGCGCAGATGTGTGTCTCTGTGTGTGCATGTGTGTCTGTGTGCATGTGTCTGTATGCATGTGTGCCTGTGTGAATGCATGTCTGTATGTATATGTGTGCACATGTCTGTGTGCATGCATGTCTGTGTGCCCATGTGTATGTATGTGTGTCTGTGTACATGCGTGCAAATCCTCAGGTTTAGCAACTCACTGCTCCTATTAACTCTTATGAATTTGGGACATGAGAATCTGAAAATCTACTGAATGTTTGGCTTTTTTTCTCTCAAGAAATGCTGTCATCAAATCAACGCTCCTCTTATAACTGATGGTGTCTTAGAAGTGGAGAAAGACAAGTTTACTCTACAGAGCATCACCCCTGTTAATGTTTTCCCAGGAGGACCACTCTTGGTTTTTAATATCCAAACTTTTTAGACTATCATAATACTTCATTTTTTGGCCAATGTTTATATAAGAAAAAATGTATATTTACATCCAAATAACTCAACATAACATTTTTCTCAAATAAAATGATGAGTGGTAAAAAGTTTCCAATTACATTCCAAATAAAATCCACAGAATGTCAGACTCACATATACACATGCCGATAAAGGGAGTGTGTGATTCAGATGGTGTTGGCACTAAAAGAGGCCTTTCAGATTCATCTCGACATGAGCCACTCTGCTATTGTGTATATCCATGGTGCTGCTTATATCACACCCTGGTTTTTGTCTGGCATTGAATAATGAGTCCTCCCAAAAGTTGAAAACTGTGGCACAAAAAGTGATCATGGTGAAAGAGAAGATGCTACCACTTAGGAAGTGTATCAGCTAGCTATTGCTGTGTAACAAATCACACCACCACCCCCAAAGCTCAGTGGCTTAAAATAACACTCATAAATCTGCAGGCTGAGTGAAGCCTTGACTGGGTTCAGCCCAGCAATCGAAGATAGAGTTGATACTTACTGAGGTGGAGAAGATGAAGGAAACAACATGTTTGTCAGGGAGCAAAGATTCAGTGTTCAGGTTAGGGCACGTTACATTTGAGAGAGTTATTAGGCATACAGATGGAGGTGGTCAAGCAAGCATTTAGACATTTAAGCCTGGGTCTCAGGGGAGAGAACAAGCCTGTAGATACAAGCTTTGGGAGTATCGAGTAGTATTGAGAGCCATGAGATGGGATGAAATCAGCAAGGGAGTGCTGGGGATTGAATTAGATACTCCAGAAAAACATCCTCTTGATTTTAATCCTTTCCTGTGGGTGCAAACCCTTTCCTGTGGGTGCAAATAGGACCTTTCGAAGATGTTGTTTTTAATTAAGGTGTGGCCAACTGAATCAGTTTGGGCTTTAATCTAGTTAAAGCGGAATGAAATTCAGACCTAGAGAAAAAAAAGTCTTGGGAAATAGCCAGAAACTGGAAGTAAACAGCACCTGGAAGAGAAGGAAGATGCCACTGTGTGCATTACCACACAATAGAGAAGCCCAAGACCAAGGGTTACCACCAGCCAGCCCCAGAATGCCTCAATAAAGAGGACGAAGCATCGCCTTGCTGATGCATCAATTTTGGACTTCTGGTCTCATAACCGAGAGCCAAAAAATTCCTATTGGTTAAGCCAACTCATTGTATGGCATTTGTTTCAGCAGTCAGGAAACTAAGACGTTAAGTGAATGTAGACAAGAACAGAAGCTACCTGAGCATTATCTAAGACAGGGAGAATGGGGTGCAATGTGGATATGTGAATTCATTGAGAATCATCCCGCTCCTTAGAAGGAATCAATCACAGGTCTCCAAGTGGTGGCCCAAGGGCAGTAAAGCAACCCAGATGTGTGTTTTGTCAAACTGCATGGTGTTTTCCAAAAAATCTGGATCAGTCACCAGCTAATTTCACCAGAAGATATAGTTTTCTGCTCCTCTTAGAAAATCAAGCCATATTGGGCCTGCCTCCCTGCCTCGGCTGGGGCTGGGAAGTGGCTGCCCTGGCAATAGTCCCCCACAGTCCTCACTCCTCCCTATTGCTTTATACCTACCCTGCTCCTTCCACTTGTGTTTCCTACCTGAGCCCCGTTGTCCCTTGAGTCTAACTCTGTACATAGTCTATGGACAGCCTCCACAAAGCCTGACCTCACGGCTGCAGGATGCCTGTCTTTACAGAAGATGCACGCCTTCTTGAGCTTGCCCCATCAATGGCCCCAGAGTCTCTTGGGAGGCCCCAGGCCTCCAGAGAGCCCACAATTCATCCTTGATGGATGGGAGCATGGGTTCGCCATCGAGGACCTAGAATGCGGGTCTGTGAAAACATTTTATGGGAGAATTGGGGAGCTTTCCTTCTTGGCTGGAGTTGGGCTACATCAGGGCCAAGTCTCAAGTTCATATCAGGGACTAAACCCTCCCAGGGGGCCTTTAGGAAATGAAGAAGGAGCAAAGCGAGAAAGAAGGAGAAAGGCACTCCCCCATTGTACCCTTGCTGCTTGTGGGGTTTCTTGGCCTTCCCGGGGTACCAGTCCTGCTTTGGGTGCACTAGGATCTTGAATGACCCCAGCAAGGGAAACAGCAGAGTAAATATTTCTCTCCAGCACTGTCTTCAAGGTCCAGGGGAATGTTAAATGGCTCTGGGTTGGCGTACTTGGCATACTTTGCTGCACTAAATACAAACCAGATTTCAGCAGCTGCAGCCACAGAGCCTGAGTCTCAGGCCTGGAATGCTGGTGGGAAGAGAAGCTGCCACTCAGCTTGTGTCGGACAAACGAGAAGCTCTGGGCAAAGGCTGGGTATGGAAGAGACTGGGCT
The DNA here is from genome assembly GCA_004026745.1 of Myrmecophaga tridactyla. Lineage (NCBI taxonomy): Eukaryota > Metazoa > Chordata > Mammalia > Pilosa > Myrmecophagidae > Myrmecophaga > Myrmecophaga tridactyla. The sequence goes on from PVIY010014525.1 coordinate 29,627, forward strand.
TTCACTGAGGAGACCCAACCCAGTTTGGGGAGGCCGTCAGAGTTTTCTGTAGACTCACAGCACCGCACAGTCGGAGTGAGTCATTCTGCTTTCCCAGACCTCAGTTTTCTCATCTCTGAAATGGGAGGAGGGATTGCGGTTGATGAAAACAGCACCTTACAATAGACCCAAGGAAGCTTTCTTGGGAGGTTCCACCTTGGCCTGCACAGCGGCCCATGAGACTGTGCCAACAGGATGGTCAGGAGGAATTTGCATTGGGCTGCCTGAGACAAGTGCTGCCTCTGCCACTGATGGGCTGTGTGGCCTTGGGCAAGTGGCTTGACCTCTCTGTGTCTCAGTTTCTTCATCTGTAAAATGATGCTCCATATTTCCCAGACTCTGAGTTCTCTTCATGGTCTCTGGAGTTAAACCCTGTCTTGCACTTAGCCCAGCACTGGTATATCAGAATGCTCAGTGCAGGACAGCTGTGATTATCTCCTTATGGATAAAGGTAAGTATCATCAGACATGCAGTGCCATTGATAGAGATTCACGTAAGCCACGTGTTTGTAAGCTTCAAAAACTCCAAAATTTAAGAGTGAGGGAGGACAAAGGGAATTGCTATTTCTTGAGTGTCTCTGAAGCATCAGGCATTTCACTAGATGTGACTTTACCCCTGCTCCCCATAAGGAAATCGGGGCCCAGAAAGGATAAGAACTGGCTCCAGATGCCAGAGCCAGGTCAAGGGAAGGTGGGGATGAGGTCCCAGGAGGAGCAGAGCAGCTGTGGAATCCCCGGGGCTCACTCAGGGTGGATGATCGGAAAATGTTAGCCGAGGAATGAATGAATGAGTGAATGCGTCTCCCTGAGTTCCTTCATAAAACTGATTTCTAGATCTCTGATTTTCCCTCTTGCCCGCCCCTGCACTTTATTCCCAGACTTCAATCTCATGGTCACGTCCCTGGGAAACGGCAAAGGGATTTTCTCTCCAAATGTGATTGTGCTCCAGAAGTTGAGGGGGCCTTAGGGCCGGCTGCTCGGATCCCCCTTTGCTAGAGAACTGGCTGTGAGATGTGGGGCACCCTTAGGATCGGCTGAAGCGGTCACAGCGAGGTCATGCTCTCCGCACATGGCTCCCAGCCAGTGGCTGACCTTGGCTGTACTGGACCTGTCCTGCCCCTCTACCCCCACTCCCTGGCACTCCTCTCATCATCAAACAGCTCTCTTTTTAGAATTGCAACCATGTTTAAAAATTCAAATAGATTCTTAAAGAGTTCTGAGGAACAAGGCGACTTAATTGGCGCTTTAATAGTCCACAGTAACATTCACTAATAAAGCCTTAAATGAGGACAATGCAGTGATTTTGATCATGAAAGGGTCAAATTAGGGGTTGTAACTGAGACTTGCACTCTTTGCCTCAGAAGCTAATTTATTTCTGATTCTTGAAGTTTGTTTTGATCCACAGCATTGAAAATAATTCTAATTCACAGAGGTAACGAGCTGCAAATGATAACACTTTACAAAAATCTTATCTAGCGGTCTCAGGTAATTCATTAGTTAAATAGAGCCAGAAGGAAAGGACTTCTATTTTCTGAAGTCTGAAGTCTGAAAAAAAATCTAGTTAACCTGGCAGCCCAAGTTATAAGACATCCGTGGGGGCCTCCAGTGTGTTAAAATCTGGCTTTCCATCCATTTGAGTGTGTGTTATTTTTTATTCTGTTTCCATAATAGTTAACAATTGTATTAAAACATTGAAATATGAAACAAGCATCTGAAAACCCCCTGAAAAACAGTTTAAAATCACTGGCTGAGATTTTGCTAGGGTCCTTCCCAGCTCAGACAACTTGTGGTGAGGGACTCAGTTATTTATTGCCACAATAATGCTGCATAACGAGCCACCCCAGCACTCAGTGGCTTAAAACAATCGAGCATTTGTTTATCTATGAGTGGGTTAGTGATAGAGGCTGGGCTCAGCCGAGTGGTTCTTCTGGTATTGACCTTTGTTTCTGGTGGCTGCCTGCAAGTTGGCTGATCTAGAATGTTCTCCACTGGGAAAAGGCAGAGAAGCAAGAGCAAAAGGGGAAATACATTAACATTTTTTCAAGCGTGTGACTGTGTTGCATTTACTAACATCCCTTTGGCCAAGTCAAGTCCCCTGGAGGAACTCAGACCCAGGGGTGGGGAAATAGACTCAGGCTCTTCAGTAGGAGGAAATACAGAGGGATGGAGTGAAGGATATGGGGAGGGGTGGACAATTGGAAGCATTCAGGCATGATCCTCTTCCATGCTCCCATGGTCCTCTACTTCCATGCTCCTCTTCCCAAGTTCCTGTCTTGGCCTTTAGAGGAGTAAATGTCTGTCAACTCTTCCAAGGACATGGTGAAGGGGACGGAGGGGATTTTCTTCTTCACCCCACCCCCTATGGTACATACTCTTGCCTTCTCCTCTATGGCATAAACCTGGTGAGAGCTCAGCATCCATGGGGACCCTTGACTAGCAGCTAGGGTTTCCAGGTGAAAAGAGGCAATCTCCACCCCATCTCTCTCTGCCTCTTGCTTTCTGAGGATGGTGCCCTAAGGCAGAGTCAATCTACCTTGCACTTCCTTTCACCATGCAGGAAGCCTCTCTCAGGCTTTCCCACCCTGTCGTATGGCTTTCCCACCCTACAGCACAGTGATGCCTGCCACGCTCCATCGTCCCCACCTGTGCCTTGTAGCCGAGACCAAAGTGTCAGGGAGAGGTGGGAGCCCCAGTAATGCCTCTGTGCCACTAGTCTAAGCTGTCGTCCTCCAGCCTAGTTTTTACCAGGGGGGTCTGAGCCCATAACTCAAGTCCAAATTGGCACAGTTTTTTGTGTATCTTCTACCTGGTAAATAGGAAGGCCAGGTAAGGGGCTAACCCCAATTTATGACAATGCCATGAAATTGATATCACTGAGAAGGAAGCCCCTGGGCACATCCAGGGTAGCTTTCCCAGCTGCTGCCAAATTGGTTGATGAGATGAATGCCCGTTTCTCTTAGCCCCAGTTCTTCTCCCTGTGATGATGGATTCACAGACAGAGACAGGGCTTAGGTTGTGTGACCAAGAGACCTGGCTACAATGTAGACTGAGCCAACCCCAAATTACGTCTCCCTCAAATACCTGGCTCAAAGCTGTAGGCTTAAAAAAACCAGTCTGTCCCTTTAGCAAATCTGCGAGAGTACTCTTTAAGAATGGGGCATGTGTGCTGGGGTAGGCAAGCAAAAGGTTAAAGGAGGAGGGTTTGATTGACTTGTTCATATTATATTTATTTTTAGGTTTCTGCCTCACAATAAGAAGGATTTGAGACATCTTATGATATACTTACTGCAATAAGAAAGAAAAGAAGGAGGGTTTTGGGGGCAATTGGAAAATAGGGGGTAGAAAAATAAGACAGCCAAGATGAAGTTAATTCTTCCCAGGGCATGCCATTGGCCGTGCATATTTGTCACAGCTGAGCTGCAAGTGTGACTCTTTGCTTCTCTGTGGCCAAAACAAAGAGGGAAATGTGGTTGGGTGCAAGATTTGCAGAATCTGAAAGACAAAAACAAACCATGTGCTCAGAGAAAGCTCAGCTGTTCCTGGTATTGAGGCCAGAGAAGACACTTTTCCCAAAGTTCCTCAAAGTGGGAAGCCCACAGCTGAGATCAGGGGAGGTGGGGAGTCAGGCCTGGCTCAGCCTTTGAATGAGGTGGCAGAAGTGGGGGGAGAAACATGGAGCAGAGAGAGGGAAGGGAAAGGAGGCAGACAGTGCCCTCAGCCACCCAGACACAGGCTCTGCCCAATCCTGGGGTGGGGTGGGGGGGTCTCCCTGGCTTGAGCTCAGTTTCCAACCCATTTCTTCAAAGTTGGGCAAGGTTTTGAGTGACAGGAAGGGGCATACACTGCCAGGGAAGATATCATAGGTCAGTGGAGTCTCTGGAGCCTTTTGGATGGGAAATTCCTCTGAGCTCCTTGACACCAAGCAAATGGTAATGGTGGGGTCTATCGAGTTTGGGCTTCTCACCTCGGGGTGGTGTTGGATATGCTCTAAGTTTTAGATGAGGAGTTTACTGAACAATTGGGATGTCATTACCAACATCCCATCTCCTCTCCTCGGTAAGCCCATGAAACCACACCCACACCCAGCCCTTTAGTGCCGGGGGCCACTCTCTGGAAGGAAGCTGCACAACTAGGGCAATGCAAGTCCACGTAGGACCTTCCAGCTGCACTCATCCTGAGCTCCAGCTCCTGGAAGCTGCCTCCTCTGCCATTGCAGAGCCAGCCCCATGTTGGAAGCAGACAGGAAGGGAACTGCCTCAGGAAGCCACCAGGCACAGGGTAGACTTAGCAAGAGCCAGGGGTAATCTTTTAAGATTTAGTACTTGATTTGTTACTAGAACATAAATGGTGGGGACCCGTGCAGATGGACAGCAAAGCCGACGGCATGCCCTCATGGAGGAAACTAAGCCAGAGAGTTTCAGAGGGATCTGGAGCCCATCTGCCCATGTTGGTATCTTCATGGAGTCAGCTGCCAGCTCCATAACCTCGGGCAAGGACTGTACCTCAGTTTCTCTACCTGTAACTGGGGGTAATAGTAGTACCTACCCACATGGGACTGTTGGGAGGATTTCCTGAGATCACAGCTGGGAAGACTTCCATGCATGTCAGTTCTATCATGTGTATAGGGGGGTCCAGCACAGTGCCCACCCCACAACACCCAACTTCTCCAGCCCTCCCCACTGACTTACCCTGATTCTGCAGTGAAGGTAGGAGCCAAAAAGCAATGACAAATATAGCCACCTAAGGGCTGCTCGTACATCCAGGCTGAACCCACTTGCTGTGTGACCTTGGGCAAGTCACATAACTTTTCTGTGCTTCAGTCATCTCAGCTATAGAGTAAATGCCATCTGGGCTGCACGTTATCAACACGGCTCTATTGCTCCCTTCTGAAGATGAGAACTGCATTTACCAGGGACCCTTCCTCCAGGTGGCCTGGGTCAGAGCTGGCCAGGAGAGCAGTTTGTCTGAGGTGTGGAAGGTGGAAACAAAGGAAGGCCACTGATCTCTGAAGGGCACAGTGGTCAGGTGTGGTGACAGACCCTGAGGTGTAGGGTCCTTGCTATCCTTCGCTCCATGTTCAGCTGACCAGCAGTGGCCACAGGTGACAGTCCCACAGAGGCAACGGTTTCCCCAGAGGAGGCACGCTCCCTGGCCCTCACCCCTTCAGCATCCTGCTCCAGCAGCTGGACATGCGTGCCTTCTCAGCTTTTCCTGTACACTTTGGCTTGTCCAGCCTGACCCGCACTCCGGCGGGCGGGTGTGGTGAGCAACTGTCTCTGACCCATGCACGTTCCTCCCGGCCTCCTCCTCCTGCCTCTGTGCTCCTTTGTGTGCGGTCTGACTCCTGTGTAAACCCCCTACTGCACTAATCCCCGGGCAGTGCTGACGGATGCAAGGGCTTCCCCCTCCAGCGCATGATGAAGAGAGCTGGAAGGGGAGGTATGGCTGTCTCCCCTGGAGACCTTCTCTGTTCACCTTGTCGCAGCAGCTGAGCTTGGGGCTGGGAGAGCCTCTCCGAGTGACCTTCCTGCAGAAGGCTGTGGGAGACAGCCCATGCTCCGGGCACGACAGCAAGCCGTGCTGGGATGTTGCTTCTCTAGTGTTCGAGTTTGATGTGGGCTGTCTCTCCTTCCACCAGCTCAGCCACTGGTGGCCCAGTCCATTCCCAGGTTGCACCCCACCCCTTACCCCCATCCCTGAACTAAAAGCCTACCTGACCCCCTGGGGCAAGAAGGGACCCAGTTTCTAGGTGGCCTGTAGCTGCCCTTGGGTCCTGGCAGGGGAGAGGGGACAGCTCTGGCATCTGCATTTCCCCCCAACTTTACAGGGACAGGTAGAAGGGACTACCCCTTCCCCTTTTTATCCAGTTTTATCTGTTAGCATCTTACCACCTGTTTTTTTTTTATGTAATTTCAAGTTCATTGAAAAGATATCTATGTAATGGCTGCTTGACATTCCATCAACTAGATGACCCTTAATTTATTTAACAGCTCCCCCGTGGTTGGGTATTTATGTTATTTCCTAGCTTCTTCTATAATTTACACCCTGATGGACACTTTTGTCCTTAATCCTTACCCAAATACTGGGATTATTTCCATGCAGGAGATTCCTTAAAGTGGAATTCCAAAGCCAAAAGTAGTTAGGACTCTTTGTACAGATGGTGGAATTGCTTTCAAGAAATGAACCTTCTTTTAGGTGGCCGCAGGGAGGCCCAGGGAGAGGCCCTGCAGAGCGGAGCAAGGAGCGGGTGACGCCAGCTCTTGGGGCAGTGCTCGGCAGCAGGAGGCCACCGGCGTGGAGCCGGATGCCCAGGACTCCTGGACCTGGTTCTGAGGCACCTCGGGTAGGGTGCAATGTGGCCAGGTGAGAAGGGTGGGAGGTGACAGAGCTGTGGGGACACTGTGTGGCCCTTTCGAGGCACCAGCTCTTCCCATTGCAGCATTTGTTTTGGCTTCAGAAACTGGAGAATGTATGTATGTGTGGGTGTGAATGAACTGATTTATTCAAAAGGGGGGTGCATATGCAGATTTGGACACTCTTTTGTGAGCAGGAGAAGGACTGGAGGCTACTGGAGTGGTTGGTGAGGGCCGCTCCCCGCCACCCTACCGGGACCCTGAGAGCAGCCCTGCCCTGTGGCATGGCCATGATATGCTCAGGCCTCTGCTCCCTGGGACTGGCTCGGAACCCCATACCTGGCTGGGCCCCCCACTCAGTGCAAAGCGTAGGAAGCCTGGAGCCCAAGAGACAGCTGCTCAAACCATCCTGAGTGCATCACGCTGACTCCTCCTTTCCATTAAAATAGCTGAGGCCCAAAGACAAGACAGCCTGGCCTTAATGTATGGTCCTGGCTGGCGGGAGACGCCCCTTCTGGGGAACCTTTGCCCAGGGCTCCCTGTCACCGTCGCCTCCTGCCAGAGGTGTGTCCCACCTTGGCCCCCAAATCAGTGTGGGGGACTTGGGCCACTGCCCAGAGCTTGTTCTGGGTGCACAGTCCGAACAGCAGCCCCCTCGCTTGGTTTGCGTGTTCAGGAGAGGCAGGAAGCAACCAAAGTCACTTGTGCAGAAAAAGCAGGACACAAATGATTCCCAAAGGCCGTATTTTATGTGCACCGTTTCCTTGAAGTCTGTGGCCCAGGCAGGACGGGAGTCATATATCAGCAACGTTGGCTTAACCGGGCAGCAGCGTGAGCTTGTAATAGGAATGTGGTCCTACACCACGAGGAATCTGTAGATCATAAGACCTGACCATATAAATCTCCACGTGTATCAATTGCGTACAGCAGCCACTCCCCGCAGTGGAAGCTGCAGACATTTAAAGTGGCTGTTGATAACCAAAAAATTTATTCCCTTTTATTTTAACTCCGCAGGACAGACGAACCAGGGTGCGAAGATAATCTCGTCTTTAAAGAAGAAGGCTACATCAAAAAGAAAATAATAAAAAAAAGTAATAATAATAAAAGAACACTCCATCAAAACACGTAAGACCCAAAGGGCTGTCTCGGAACAGGGAGGAGTGGCGCTCCGGGGGTTAAACAAGCTGCTCAACATTTAGGATAAAATGTCCCCTGAGCAATTCCTCTCCCCACCTGCCCCCTCTCCTTGGCCTCTTGGGGATGGAAGGACTGAAAGAGCCTCTTGCTCTAATTCAGGGTTAGCAAGCTTTCTCTGGAAAGGGCCAAATAGTGACTATTTCAGGCTTTTTGTGCACCACTAGGGTCTCTTGCAACTGCTCCACTCTGCCACTGTAGGGTGAAAGCAGCCAGAGTTGAGATGTACATGAATGAGGGCGGCTGGGTTCCAATAAAACTTTATTTACAAAAACAGACAGGGGGACCAGATTTGGACTATAGGTCAAAGTTTGAGGACCCTGGCTCTAAAAAATGGTAGTTCCTTCAGTGTCTTTGCCGCTGGTGTGTCCCTCTCTGAGAAAGGGTCAGCCTGCAGGAGTTAAGCCAGGACCTGGGATTCCAGCCAGGCTTACTGAGTCCCAACCGTGTGACAAACCTTTTCTTATTCATCATCGCACTGGACCTCGAGAGAGAGGTGTAATTAACGCCTCCCATTCCATGGATGAGAAAATCAAGACCCTAAGGAATTAAGCAGCTTCCCCAAAGTCAGGTAACCAGTAGGGAACAGAGGCAGGATTCAAACCAGCAGCTCTGGACTCAGTGTCCTTACATCACCTCATTTTATCCTCAGAGTCACCTGCTTGTTATGGGCTGTTATTCCTATTTTGCTTGGGTCCTCACTCCTAGCTGTGTGACCTGGGACAAGGTACTAACCTCTCTGAGCCTTGTCTGTGAACAGAAGAAAAAGAGCCTGATTGAAGGACTGTCACAGGGATTAAATCAAACATGAGGGAAGCTTCTCGGGAGACTCCAAAATGCTGAGTAAATGTTAGTTTAGTTCATTTTCTTCAGGAGTCCAGGCAGATGACTTGACCGGTTTCTTTCATGAATTAAAAGGCTCTGTGCCGGCATCTCCTTCCCGCAGTTCCCGATTTTGGCAGAGAGCCTCAGCAGGTGGATCTGAATACGAAACTGATTACAGTCCCTGAACCTTAGCTGAAAACGGACACGAGCTTTGCTGGCCTGGTCAGCCCCAAAAGAGAGGACTTTGAACCCATTTGAACAGACAAGTCGGTGCAGGGGGCAGTTCCCAGCTGGCCGTTAGAGGAGGCTCCCGGCAGCATGGGGTTCTATTTAGAGAAGCCACTTCCCCGTCTGGGCAGATGGCCTGCAGGAATGGGGGCTCCGCCGATCTGGTTTCAACTAATTCTATTAAAGAAAAAGCTCTGCAGAGCAGATTCCTCCGCGAGCCTCTGTCCACATGGCGATTTAATGGAGTAAATGAAAACATCGTTGCTTTCTGTTCTCATTGCTGCTTTCCATGATGGCCTTGCCGGGAACGTGCAGGGAGAGGAGGAGGTCTGAATTTGTGAAGGTTTTGGCTGCCGGAGACAGAGGCAGGGCTCAGAGATGGTGACGGGGGAGGGGGATGGTGGGGTGCGGAAGAGGGGCTTGGTGAGTCGAAGATTAGGAGGGAGAGGTGGAGGAATGCTTTGAAGCCATCCAGTCCATCCTTGTGGTGCAGATGGGGAAACTGAGGTCCAGGGAGGGAACAGGACTTGATCAAGATCACCCAAGGGTGATGGTGCCAGCCAAGAGGAAGGCTGATGGGAGAGCCGAGAGCTGGGAGCGATATAAGCAAATCAGATATGCAAACCTGTGAGGAGCCCTTTGGTTCCAGAGCTTTCCCTCTCCTGGGAATCTGAGGAAGCCATATCCTGGGAAAATGGGATCTTTTTTTCCTTTGCCGGCACAGTGCTCGGCTTTTCCCTCAGCTGACGCCTCTGTGACAGCCTTGCCCGCCTTGCCGGGGGTGATTCATGTGAGTCTGTCTCCCCCGTAAGTCAGCAAGAGGCACTGTGTGCTATCCCGCTGCAGCTCTCAGATCTCTCCGTCAAGGACGAGAACCTCCGTGTACTGGAGTCTCATGATTTATAAAACAGGAAAGAGCAGAGCAGAGCCAGGCAAGCTGGCTGGGGGGCCCCAAGCTCTGCCCTCTTAGGTCTCCCTTCTCCTCTGGGGGTTTCTCCTCCCTGAGAGATGCCCGGCGGTCCCCTCCAGTTCTGCAGGGTGCATCTTGAAACCCACTATATTGAAAGAATATGGGTTTGGGATTTGTTCACTGCTCCCTGTCACGTTGGGCAACTTGAATAGATATATGTAGACCTCAATTCTCTCATTCTAGAGCATTCCCGATAAAATCGGGATTCCTTTGACGTACATGCACTTTACAGCTTCTGTGTCAATTCCCACCCATCACCTCATTTTTCTCCCCCCTTGCATTCTGGGGAGATACCAGGCAGGCATTGGGGCACCCCCATTTCATGGATGAGGAAGTCGAGGCTCGGGATGGGGACGGGACCTGCCCACAAGTGGATGGGCTGGTAAGAACATTGTTCTGGCCCCACGCCTGGCTCTCCACCCTCACGGGGACAAGGTCGCCTTTGGGCTGGTTTTTTGCAGCCAGGGACAGATGCAGAATGTGGTGGCTTGTGGTACGCGATGGATGAGCAGCTGTGGGGACAATGTCGTACAGCCCTGTAGAAAACCACAAACAGGAAAGATGTGGATTTAGAGCCTGCTCCAGCCTCGCCTCCATGCCTCATCTGAGCTTCACGGTGCAGGCTGATGATGGAGGTGCTGGCGGGTAAGGAGGATTGGGGGCTTCACTCCCTGCTGAGGGGGACCTGCACTCTGGGATATTGCCAGCCCACAGTCTCCTTCTAGCTCCTTCCGTTCTCCTGGCCACCATGAGAATGTGGAAAAGGGTCCACTGTGACCCCAGGAACCTCTGTGCCCCCCTCCGCCAGGGGATTAGCAAGTACCTCCTGACTCAAACCCCGCATTGAACCCGGTTCCCCCATCAGACCCCAAAGGGCACTTGGCTTTTCCTTTTTGCCGTCAAAGGTACAATTGGGCACGTGCTACTCTTGTTCATTTTATGCCAGATTTCAATCTTGCCTTCAATAAACATCTGTTTCTCCTTACAGCCACAAGGTGGTCATCGTGCAGGGTCATGTGTGTGTGTGTAGGGGTCTCTGTGGGAGCCGAGGCGGTGCCCTCTGTGATGGCCATGTCCAGTTAATGCTCCAGGAAGTCTGTGATGGGCGCTAAAGCGCCTGCAGAGGAAGAAGTCATGGTAAGGAACCGGGGGCCAACTCTCCAGACCTTGACCCTGTATGAAGCCCAGTTCACCAGCAGACAGTGAGCAGGGAGCAGACACAGCCTCTCTAAGCCTGTCCTTGGGGGGCTGGAGAAAATCCCGGCCTCTTTTAATCCTGGGCATACAGGCCCAGTAGCACAGCCAGGGGACCCTCTAACAAACTGCAACCCCCAGAGGGAGTGAGAACACCATGTACCTGGCGCCGCAACTTACCGGGGACCCTGCCCCGCTTCAGCACCCTGAGAACAGAGGGTGAGCGGGAGCCACGCCCAGGGGCATGGGGTGACAGGGTGGGGGAGGGGAGGGATTGTGCTGGCACAGCCTGGTGGATGAGGACCTGACCCTGGGGTGTCCCTGAGGACTCCCCCAAATTGCTGAGGATCTCTTTAGAGAGTGCAGGTGCCAGAATCTCAGCAGACTGCTTGAGGTGGGGCTGCAGGCAGGAGAGCTGGTGGAGCCTGGCTGTTAATAATGGCACGAGCGCCTGTCCCCAGATTAGCAAGATTTAGGGAAAGTCAAGTTTGCATGGGGGTATGATCCCTAAGCCTCGAAATAACCCTGTAAGATTATGGATGAGGGCCTTGAATTTATCAGCTTAGGGGAGCACTGCATTGCTATTAGCACAATGTTCAACTCCATGCACAGAAAAGCAAGCAGCCTAAGGTAGCAGCTATGTGCATGCACTGTACAACCAGATAACTATGGGGTCGGGTCTTGGCCCATTACTCATTAGCACATGACCTTGAACAAGTTCCTCAACCTCTTTGAGCGACAATAACCCAGGGGTACTAGTATCTAACATCATAACTCAGCAGGGAGATGAACTACAATCCTACGTATCAAAAGATACGCTGGAAGAGTGGTGTAGGGAAGGCAAGGTTTTTCCTCAAACTTGTAGCACGGGGCCTGCATTCAGCCTACTGGAGAGGATTCCTTGGTTTTCCTGCTTTTCTATGCCGTGCTCGGCAAACCCAAAAGGCACATCTGCCCTTTGTTGCTGGAAAGACTCCATTCAAATCTCTCTGCTGGACCAAGGTAGGCCTTTAGCTCAGACACTGGGGAAACAGAAAAGTGATTCTGCTCCCTTGGATTTCATAGACTCCATCACATTGCTAATTATCCCCTAGCGGTCTAATGTTAACCTGTGAGATCTCAATCATTTCGAGTCCGCGGAGACGGTGGAAGTTATGGAGCCGGCATCTTTGAGGCTGCTCTTGTGTCGGCAATGCTGAATTCCACCTTGCCAAGAAGGCGTGCAAAAGGTGCATTTCTCTTTGGACTCTCTGCAGCCATCTGGACCAGCTGGCACCTTTCTCGGGAACTGAGTCACCACAATGCCACGCCTCAAAATCCATCATTTGTTGAGTGTTTATGGAATGCTTATTATGGGCTAAGCAAGTGTAAATGGAGTCAAGATTTTGCTCTGCAAATGCCATAAACATGAAATTGCTTCTCTTGTAACCAGCTCACCTTATACTCTGTCCATATCCAAAACATGGATTTATTCCTCTCACCCCTGAAGAAGACACAGAGAGTTGCAGGTAACCATGTACAGCTGCAGATGCTTTCCAAGGCGTCCTCTGAACTTCATTCAATGGCGTGAAGAAGCTGGAGTGAAGTTGTTTCTGAGAAGCAAACTACCCTCTGGCCCAGCTCTACCACTTTAAAAAGTTCTGCTTCATGCTTGAAAACTTTTTCCTTCTGTCAAATTTCAAGCACTAAATTTACTCAACATACTTTCAGAGACTCATGTTTTATCCGTTTTTAATTAACTCATTTTGAAGCTTTCATACTTGCCCCCCGAATATTTCCTTGGCATTTCGTTACTATTGTTTTCCTTGGGAAGGCTGCCGATACTGCACAGGAGGGTCACCAAGCAACATGGGTTGGCATTTGGAACTGCTTTTGTTCCCCTCTCCCCATCAACCCTCTCTGGGCCTCTTGCATTTACTGTTAAAATATTACAGAGGCCCACACCCGAGCAGCCATAACCCCTGGTGCTAGACTGTCTCTAATTGATTTAATTATTCATAATTGCTCAGCTGCATTTATGCATACTTGCACATGATTATGGCAAACAGACTTTACACCCAAAGCACGAGCAACAAAAGAAAAAATAGATAAATGGGATTTCATCAAAATGGAAAACTTTTGGGCATCAAAAGACTTCATCATGAAAGTTAAAAGACAACCTATGGAATGTGAGGAAATATTTACCACCACGTGTCCAATAAGGGTTTACTATCCAGAATATATAAAGAAATCCTACAACTCAACAACAAAAAGATAAACAACCCAATTAAAAAATGGGCAAAAGACTTGAGGACACATTTCTCTGAAGAAGATGTACAATTGACCGATAAGCACATGAAAAGATGCTCGACATCATTAGCCATTAGGGAAATGCAAATCAAAACCACAATGAGATACTATTTCACACCCACTGAACAGAAAATAATAAGTGTTGGAGAGGACGTGAAGAAATAGGAACCCTCATACATTGTTGGTGGGAATGTAAAGTGGTGCAGCTGTTGTGCAAAATGATTTGGCAGTCCCTCAGAAAGTGAAGTATAGAATTACCATATGACCCAGCAATCTCACTTCTATACCCAAAAGAATCGAAAAGCAGGGATCTGAACAGATATCTACACACTGACGTTCACAGCAGCATTATTCACAGTAGCCAAAAATGGAAGCAACCCAAGTGTCCATCAGCAGTTGAATGGATAACCGAAATGTGGTCTATCCATACAATGGAATATTATTCAACAGTGAAAAGGAAGGAAGTTCTGATACATGTGACAACATGGATGAATCTAAAAGGCATCACGTTGAGTGAAATAATCCAGGCAGAAAGGGGCAAATAATGCACGATCTGTAATAATTAGAACTAGCAAATGCCTAATAATTAGAACTAGAATACAAGTTCCCAGACACCAGGGTGTGGTTAGGGAATGGAAAGTTAATACTTAATTGGTACAGAATTTCTGTTTGGAGAGATTAAAACTGTTGGTAATGGATGGTGGTAATGAGAACACGACTTTTTTTTTTTTTTTTTTTTTTTTGGCATGGGCAGGCTCTAGGAATCAAACCCCGGTCTCTGGCATGGCAGGGGAGAACTTTGCCACTGAGCCACTATCGCACTGCCTAATCGCATAACATTTTGAATGCAGCTAACGCCACTGAATTGCATATTTGAGAGTGATTATATACATGTAACCAGAATAAAAAAATTTTGAAACAAAAACATGGGACTATCCAACACAAACCCTAATGTAAACTATGGACTATAGTTACTAGCACAATTATAATATTCTTTCATCAGTTGTAACAAAGATACCACAAAGAGTTAATAATAGGGAGAACTGCATGTGTGAGGGGATAAAGGGGAGCTCTGTATTTTCTGCCTGATTTTTCTGTAAGCCTGCAGCATCTCTAATAAATTAAAAATATACATTTTACAGAAGCTCACCCCCGAGCCGCCATAATCCCTGGCGCTAGACTGTCTGTAACTGATTTAATTATTCGTAATTGCTCAGCTGGGTTTAGGCATACTTTCACTTGATTATGGTGAACAAGGTGGGTCTGTAGCTGATGGTGGGTGCTTTCCCAATTTGCAGCCGACAGCCGAGCCATTGGGGGCTTTGCAACAGCCTGTGGGTATTTTGAACTGGCACCCTTGGAAAACCAAATGGAACCTTCTAGAACCTTGGCTTCAGAACAGTGCCACCCTAGAATGTTCACCTAAAAGGTCTGCAAAATTAGAATTCTTTGTGTCACTGGAATTTGAAAACAAAGGACAGACAGAAACGTTGGCAGTGGCGGGAAAGGGTGAGAGAAGTTAGGTGAAAAGGAAAGTGAAATAGAAAAGCAGGGCCTGGAGTCAATGTCAGCGGAAGCGAAGCGACTTGACCCTCAAAACCCAAAGCTGCCTGTGCCTCTGTGTCTACAGAACCACAAATCCTAAAGCTATACCTGAGATACTTGGGGAAAAACAAACCTGCCGATATCTGGGGAAAAGAGAGGAAGGCAAAGGGGATGCAGAAGCAAATTCCATCCAAACGAGATGTCATCAGCCTAAGGTTTCTCTAATTGTCCCCATACGAGTTGTCGTAATTAATTCAAGACGAGTAAATGATACGAGGCCTTGTATGCTTCGTGGGGCGGCTTCCTGGTGACTAATATTTAAAGCAATAAAAGAAACTGGGGCATTCCTGCTTCCTAATAGTCTCCAGTCATTCTACGCCTCCACCGGCTCAAAATAACCTCAGCCTCCCCCAGCTTATTTTGTAAAATATCATAGACAACTTTGTGATTTCCTTTTTTTTTTTTTTCCTTTTGGCACTCTGGCTGTTTGTTAAGTGTTTTTCCATCCATTTTCTTGTTTGAGTCCCATTTTTAGTCAGGAAAATCCGTGAGACTGGTAGCGTTGAGGCTATTATTCCCATTTCACAGAAGAGGAAACTGAAGTTCCAGGAGGAAGAGTGACTCAGGCAAGTCTTATCACTGAGAAGAGAAGGGAAGAGTCAATTCCAGGCCCAGGAACAAACGCACTTTCCCTTCACCTATCACCTTCCTCCAAGGAGAAGTTTCCAGACCACTAGTCAGAACATCTCGTCCTAGCTTCTGCAACTGACAGTGGTCTCAGAAGCCAGTTTCACCCCGAGACTGAAAACAGAACCTTCAGGCAAGGAGGAGGTTGCAGGGTGCTTTATGCTCATTTTCTTTCAGTCTTTTAAACAACACTATGAGGCAAACATTTTTCTAAGTCAGAGAAAATTCAGAGCTCAGAATATTGGTGGCCTAAGCAGATGAGCTCTTAGGTAACAATGGGGGAAACTGAGACTAGGAGAAGCATGGCAGCTTGCCCACGACAGTTACATAGGGAACCAGGACTCCAAAGCTGAGCGGTCTGACGCCAGTTTCCCCCACTCCACCCCCCGGGGAAGGCTCAGACAGGGAGCAGTTTCATTTGACGCAAATCCTAAAATAGTTTGCAGGACAAGGAGAGAATCTCAGCTCTAATTTGCCCTCCAGGGGCCTTGTAGGGATCTTTGCTAACGAAAACACAGAAATGATTTTACAGTCCAGCTCCAAGAACCTCGAGAGAGAGGCACAAGGAGCCCTGGCCTCTGCAAACCAAACTGTATTTATCAGAAGGACGTAATTTACAAGTATTGATGTACACGGATTCTGAACCAGGGGATCAGGGATGGCGCTGGAGCCAAAAAAAAAAAAAAGCTTAAAAACTCCTGACAATAAGCAATTCTTCATGGAACAAAACTATTACAATAGCCAGCCTTTGATCTCCTCTGTCTCCTGTTGCCAATTGTGTTTTGTCACCATTGGGCTGTCACCCACAAGGGAGCACTTTTGAATTAAGCAGTCTACAGCAATTTAGTCTGCGCTGGCTTTGAAGTGCCAACATCAGTCAGGCCAGGACTAACTTTTTTCATTAAAAATTTTTCAACTTCTCTAAGGGATTTTTTTTTGCCTCCCTGTCCCACCCACTACCCTAAGAGCCTGCCGGGGGCATTTAGATAAGTTCGAGCCTCCAACCCATGGCCCCCGAAACATCAAAAGCACAAGGGGTCCTAAAGGCTCGAGGCAGCCGTCATTA
This sequence comes from Myrmecophaga tridactyla, assembly GCA_004026745.1. Classification (NCBI taxonomy): domain Eukaryota; kingdom Metazoa; phylum Chordata; class Mammalia; order Pilosa; family Myrmecophagidae; genus Myrmecophaga; species Myrmecophaga tridactyla. The sequence continues at coordinate 46,016 of PVIY010014525.1, forward strand.
AGCCCTAATGGAGTGCTTCATTAAGGTCACTTCAAAGGCCCCCGTTTACAGACTTGGAGATTGACTAATTTACACAGTGTGGGAGAATTGCTACCAGCTCTGGCCGCAGCCCTGCAGGGGAGAGACGCCCTCTTTCTTTGGAAGGCGGGAACTGCAAATGCGCTTCCAATTGCATAATGGCCTTTTCAAGGGAAAAGCCCCAGGCTGCCTGTGAGCTCTGTCCCCTCCCCCCCACCCCGCCCCCGCCCCAGGGGCATGCTTGGCTGTCCAGGGGCAGCGTGGGACAGACACAAGCATGCGATCTCTGGAGCTGTGTGCTCCTAAACACACTTTGGTTTGAATCTCAGCCCGGTCCCTACAAGCAAATGACTTCACCCATCTGGGCCTCAGTTTCCCTGATCTGAATGGGACCAACTCACCTTACAGGGCTGTTTTAAAGGATGCGAAGTAAAGAATGAGGGAGCGTGTGCAAGCATTGGCTATTTTTTACCTTAGCATAAATTTTGGTTTTTTTTTTTTGAAAAGAGCTGAAAGTATCCCTGCAATCGTAGCCATGTTTCCACAAACTCTTCTGATGGAATCATCCATGCATCTGAGGCTGTTTGCATGGGGATGGGGGTGGGAGGTCCCCAAATGGGAAGTAGCATTTGCTGCTGGGAGTCTGCCATGTGTTGTTTTGAGAAGGTGGCCTCAAGGTGGCACATAACTCTCCCAAGTCATGCACTTGTTTCTTTGTAGCAATAGCAGTTTGCAAGGGGCATAAGCAAGCATGCTGTCCTTGGAGACGTTCACATGGCTTCACCCACCGGGTCTGAACACAGTTCACTGCCGGTTGTGCAGGGTCGGTCACCAGAGACACCGTGGGAGAAACACCAAGCAGGGCTGGGGAGCCCCCTTCCCCGAGTCGGGCCCTGCCCTGGCTGGGCTGAGCAATACCAGCCATGCACCTGCCCTCTCTGGTCAACAGCATCTTCCTCAGGGCCAAGAGGAGCAGGACTGGACGTGCCTGGGGCCTCCGCTTTGGCCTACCTTGAGGTCCTGCTGCCTCTCGCTGCTCAAAATGTGGTCCAGTGTCCAGTGGTATCAGCATCCCCACGAGCTTGGGATAAATGCAGATCCCAGGCTGCCCCAGCTCGGCTGAATGGCAATCTGCATTTTAACATGATCCCCAGGGATTTGAGCCCACAGTGTGAACTGAGGAGCACTACTCTTCTCTTTCTTTGACCCTGGACAACCCCAAATGCTGGCTGTCCCACTCGAGGACCCAGCAGTTACTTTTGCCTGGAAAGTTGGGACCGGAGCACCTGAGTCATTATCTACCGTTGAGTGGGCTCGGCGTCCTCACATCGGATTCCTGTCACCTGTGCTTCGGGGGGTCGTTTGGGGACCTAAGCAAGTGGAAGGAGGACAAAGGACACCTCCAGGTGCTAAGTATGAGTAACGGTGCTTGTTGATGTCTATTGGGTCTTTTAAATTTAAAAATATATATATTTTTTTCTTTATTAGAGAAGTTGTGGGTTATAGAATAATCCTGCATAAAATACAGGATTCCCATATACCACCCTATTGTTAATACCTTGCATTGGTGTGAAACATTCGTTACAATTGATGATGGCGCATTTTTATGATTGTACCATGAAATATCATTTGTGGCCTCACTCAGGGCTCACTATTTGTGGACTGCAGTTTCATGGATTTTTCTTTTTTAGTAACTTGGTCTTTCAGTCCAGCCAAGCAAGCTCAGGTTAAGTGGCCGGCCCAAGGACACACAAGCCAGGAGCGCTCCCACCCAGGCTGCCCCCTGTGCCGTGCTCACTCAGGGTACCCCACTCCTGAGAATGGCCCCCCCCCGGACCCCCTGCAAGCCTTGTCAGGATGGGACCAGCAGGGTGGGAGGGACTGGGCGAGTCTACGGGTTGATTCACATCATCCTCCAACTTTCCATTTGCTGATCTTCCTTAATTATAGAAAATAAGTTCTAAAGTCACTTCCTCTACTCAACCTTTCACTTAAAAAAAAAAATGCACCTCCCACCCCCTGGATTCCCCTCAAACTTCCCGCCTCTTAGGGAAGCCGCCCTGGCCACGGCACAGCAAGGGCTAGCAGGGCAGCAAACCACTTAGCAAACCGCAAATTTCAGAGGCCTAGTCACATCTGCATTTTATCAGCTTTTTCCGGATAGTATTACCCCAGCAATTGTCTGCAGATCGGACAGCCGACAGCTGAGACGTTCAAGCGCTGAATTAGGGAGAAAGGGCCGGAGATAAAGCTGAGCACATGTATCCCATCAAGGTAATGAAAGCCTCCTGCCGCCAGGCCGCCCTGCTGCCTCTTGCCCAGCCGCCCAGCCGCCCAGCTGCCCAGCAGGAAGGCTGATTAACCCTTGCGAGGCAGAGGAAGAAGAGTGGGGGTCATCCAATACCCAGGTTAATCACAGCCTCAACAACCAGGGAAATGGGCAAGAAGGGGCAGCAGCTGCAGAAGCCCACTCTTGACCTCAAGATCAGCCCTGCCGCATTTCCTGTGGCAGGACATGGGGAAATGGGCCTCACATAAGGGGGTGGTCAAAAGAGGCAACTGCTAGAGGGCAAATAAATAAAGAACTTGGTACCCATGAGGTCTGAGGGATGATCCCAGAGGAGCTAGGGCAGGTGATTTCCTATGCTCGAGCCTCACTTTACTGCAGATGCCACGTTTGCAAGAGCTGGTGACAGAGGACAACTGAGCACCTACTATGGGCTTGGCACTGCATGTCCTGCTGCTCTAGGACTCACCAAATGCCCCAAATCTGTGAGGCAAGGTAGCTGTTGTTTACCCTCTTGGCACAGGAGACAGAGGCACAGGGATTGTCATTTCCTACAAGTTCAGATTGCAAAAAATGTCAAAAATAGGGGTCAGAACGCGGAAATGCAAGCCCCATTTTGTGATTTCGGCAGGTCATCTTTGTCTCTCTTGCTCTTCACCTGCCCAGTGCACCATACCTCCAAATGCAGGAGTGAGGGCTCAGGAATGGGGGCTCATGATTCAGCCTAATTCCTCTCTGTGCTGGTCAAGATCCTTCTAGAAAAACTGTCCCCATTTCCATTATGCAGGAGAGTCCAGCTCTCCAAGAAGTTCCAGCCAACATTAGTTCATTTATTTATTTAACTTTGGCCTTTCTCATAATAGATCGAAAGTGGTGCCTTGCTTTTTGAATTTTCCATTTCTCAGATTCCTAATGAGTTTGAACATCTCTGTTCTTCTCGTTAGCCATTCTGGCCTCTCCTTCTGCCTTTTCACATGCTTTGTCAAGTTTATCAGATTTTCGATCCTTTTCCTACGGTGCTATCAGAGTTCCTTGTAGATCTAAATATTAACCACTTCTCTGTTTTGGTTTTTGCAAGTATCTTCTGGCATGTCATGAGATAGTTGGGAATCCTTATTTCCATGGAGACAAATCCATCACTCTTTTTCCTCTGGCTTGTGCTTTTAGGGCCCTTTAAAGTGGAACAGTTCCTCCCTTAGGCACAAAAATAGCCTCTTATACTTTTTTTAATTGGCTTTATTGTTTCAATGTTCACATCTAGACTTTGAATCCTTCTGCAGCCCACCTTCTGAAAACCTTAGGGGGAGAATGTCTATTTTTTATTGAAATGATAAACGCTGATACAGGGTGTTGCTGGCTGAATGGGGCATTTTGGTTCTTAACAGAGACCCCAACTTGCCCTCAGTCCAGTCCTGTTCTCCGAGTTCTTGGAAAGGGGAGATTTGTCCAAAAGTTCGTGTCTCACCTCCGGCCCCTTCCCCGCAGGGAAGTCGCTGCCCTGAAGCTGCAGTGCAGGTTTGGGCGCCTTTTCTCTGTTTTGTATTAAACCACAGTGAACACGAACAAAAAAGGAGGCCACGAGGATAGAAAAGTGTCCCTTTCCACATCTCCCAGCGAGGCACCCCCTGCACCCCTTCCCCCAGCATCTCAGGAAGTCCGTGCTCTGCGGAGCGCAAGTGAGAGACGCTTTCCACCCGAGAAGGTGTTTTGGCTATGCCCAATGTTAAGTTTCACGCTGAATACCAACGTCAGGGCCCTCCCCACTCCTTCGTGCCAGTGTCCGCCAGGGCCTTGGTCACCTCGGATCTTTGGTTGTCTGTCCCCTCTGCAGGAACACCTTTTCTTCCTTCTGTCCCTCCTCCCTCTGTCCTCCCTCAAGACGCACCTCATTTGTTCCTCCATCTATGCATCTTTCAACAAATTTGGATGTGGGCCATATCTGCCAGGGATCTCTGGAGGCAAACAACAGAAATGGACTCTGGCAAACCTAACACTACAGAAGGCGATTTACAAAATTTGGAGTCGTTCACAGAAGCCCCAAACAGCTGAACCACCAGACCTCAGAAAGGTAGGAATCGGGGTAGCTCTGGGCTTCCCCTAGGTGGTGGGACACAAGCATGACTTGATGTCAGCCCTGTCCTTCTACTTAGGCTCAAAATTCTCAGAAGACAGTGACTGATTGGCTCGGCTCCAGCCACATGCCCATTCCTGGCTGGAAGAGGTCAGGACACTGTGACTGGAAGTCCCGTGAGACTGCAGCAGTGGGAAAGGGCTGGCTCCCAGAGGAAGGTTGGGTGCCCGGCTTCTAGCAGGCCAGGACACACAGCTGTGATGGGTTAGGGACCCTGGATTAGGGGCCCTGAGTGTATCACCTAGTTCCTGCCTCACCATCCTGTGGAGGAGGCTACTTTAAAGAAAACACTTGGGACAGGATATAGGATGCGATGGCTGGAGAGGCCCCTGAATGCAGCCAGGCAGCAGGGAAGGCTTCCTGGAGGAAGGGGCATTGTGCTGAGTCTTCCCAAATTTGCAGGAGCCAATTGGGTGAAGAAGGTGAAGACAGGGTTTCTGGGCAGAGAATGCACACAGTGTGAGCGAAGGAGAGGCTATGAAAGGCAGTAAGTGATTGAGAGGAAAATGTGCTTCTTCCTGGAAAACAAAGGAGTCTGGAATGATCCAAACAGCAACAGGGTCTTCTCCGGTGCACTCAGGACAGGGATGGGGGACGGGGGACATCTAGAATGCCAGGCGGAGGGACCTTCCATGTTTCTGATCTGGCACAAGAGCTGTTCGGTGGACAGGAGGGCTGGAGTTCTGCCTTAGGACCTTGACAGCACAGCCTCCCAGCAGCTAACTGGACCATTGAGGGGCAGGCCTTGAGGACTCCGTGTTACAACCGTGTGGGTTTCCGAAGTGGGGGGCTTCAAACAACAGAAATGTATTCCCTCATGGTTCTGGAGGCCAGACATCTGAAATCAAGTGTGGGCAGGGCCGTGCTCCCTCGGGCGGCTCTAGGGAAGACACCTTCCTTGCCTCTTCTTAGATTCCAGTGGCTGTCATCAATCCTTGGTGTTCCCCAGCCCTGCCTCTGTTGTCACATGCTGTCCTTACTGTGGGTCTGTGTGTCTGAATTTTCCTCTTCTTCTAAGGACACTAGTCGTTGGATTAGGGCCCACTAATGCAGTTATGGCCTCATCTTGACTTGATTACATCTGCAAAGTTGCCTTTTCTAATTAAGGTCCTGGGGGTAAAGATTTCAGCATATCTCTCAGGGTAGGCAGTAGGGGGTGGAGGGGGGACCCAGTTTAATCGACAAAAAAAAAAAAAGCAAAATTCCAGGTCAAAGGAAGTTCATCCGTCTGACTCTTCTCTTCCTCTGGGATCTGAGAAAGAATCTGCACAATACACTTTTAGTGATAAATTTTCTCAGTCTTCTTTTTGTTGGGTCTAAGAGGTCTATTTTTTTTTTTTTTTAATTTGCATATGGGCAGGAGGCACCAGGGATCGAACTCCAGACCTCCAGCACGGCAGGTCGGAGCTCTGCCTGCTGAGCCACAGCAGCCGCCCTAAGAGGTCTATTTGAGAACTGTGAATCCAGATCAGTAGCATCATTCACCGAGGAGGAAACTGAGGTCCAGAGAAGGGATGTCTTTGGCCAAAGTCAGTCCTAAAGCCTAAAGCTTGAGTCTCCTTGTTGAGCTTACAGAGGGTCAAGGCAAGGGGGTCAATAGTCATGTGAAAAAAATATCATGGTAGCCCCCCCACACCATGTGGGACATGACTCCCAGGGAACATGGGACAGAAATCCTGGGATGAGTTGGGACCCGGCATCAAGGGATTGAAAAAACCTCCTTGACCAAAAAGGGGAAGAGAAATGAGACAAAGTCTCAGTGGCTGAGAGATTTCAAACCGAGTCGAGAGGTTATCCTGGGGGTTATTCTTATGCATTATATAGATATCCCTTTTTAGTTCATGGTGTATTGGAGTGGCTGGAGGGAAGTACCTGGAATATTGAGCTGTGTTCCAGTAGCCTTGATTCTTGAAGGTGACCTTATAATGATATAGCTTTTGCAATGTGACTGTCTGATTGTGAAAGCATACCCCTTTAAGCCAGGGTATGGACAGATGACTAAAAAAAAATGGATAAAAAATAAAAAATAATAGGAGGGATAAGGGGTAAAATAAATTGGGTAGGTGGAAATACTGGTGGTCAATGAGAGGGAGGGGTAAGGGGTATGGATGTATGAGGCTTTTTTTTTTCCTTTTTATTTCTTTCTCTGGAGTGATGCAAATGTTCTAAAAATGAGCATGGTGATGAATACACAGCTATGTGATGATATTGTGAGCCACTGATGACACACCATGTATGGACTCCATGTGTATGAAGATTTCTCAATAAAAACACTTTTTAAAAAACTCATGGCAGAAGCTCCCTCAAGGCAGTGCCACCCTGCCAGTGGGCACCCTTCCCGGGCCTGGGGCGCCTTGAGAAGTTTTGGGAGTCCCCTTAGTCCACCCCACAGGCTCTCTGGGTACAGCCATTAATGAAGGACAAGGGCATTGTTCACTAAGTGTTGAAAGACAAATCAGAGTCGAGTTTACAGATTAGAGCGTTTGGGGAGGGTGGGGCAGGGACATCAAAAGTTTTGTAGCAGGGAAGCTGGGCACTTAGAGACACAACACTACAGGTGCAGTGTCGGGCTGCAAGTGTTGGCAAACGGCCTCTCTAGACATGAAGGAAGGATTTAGCTTGAGTCGTAACAATTGGATGGGTGTTGGTCTGCCTTCTGGAGTGGCTTTAGGGCCGGTGGTGCTTAATTTTGTGTTGGGCAATGTGTGACTAACAAGAAGAAGCTGGATCCATGATCTGGGTCGGCCACCTCTGCGGGGCATTAAGGACAGCACATTGTTAGGTTCATATTTGAAGGTTTGGTTGCTCGGATCCGGTAGTGAATTGAAAGAAAGCGCAAGGAGCTTTTGGTAGAATGGTCATCTTTGATTATTGCCTTCGCTCTCCTCTGCTCTCTCTGTCTCTCTCCCCCTGTCTTTCTTCTTTCATGAGGCTTATAGAGCAATAGTCCTTCATCTGTTAAATTATACGAAAGTGGCGCTTTATCACAGGTGACATCATTCATGGGATATATGATTGGATACATATTATCATTGGTTACATAACAGGTTCTACGTTATGGCTGCATAAATATAAAGCTGTATTGTGCTTCCTGGGAACTTCAGACCTGGAAGCACTTAAGGTGAACATCTATGGAGACTGTTTATAATAAACAGTTTCTCAGGCCCCGTACATGGGTTTCGGCAGCTCAGTGCCTGTGTCGGTTCTGAGAAAACACAGGAGTTTTTTTGCTTATATTTACCGTAAGGACCACTCACGATGGTTGGCATGGAATTATGCCCCCAACCCCATCCCTGCCCCTTGCCGGGTGCTTTGGTTTACTAAAGCTGATGAAATGCGACATAACAGACGTGGGTTTGCTTTTCAGAAGGAGAATTTATTAACTTACAATTAACAGTTCTAAGGCCGGAAAAAATGCCCAAATTAAGGCATCAGCAGGAGGGTACCTTCTCTAAAGAAAAGCTGCTGGCCACCCGGACGCCTCTGTCCCACGGCCGGGCTTGTGGTGCTCTCTGCGGGTCCTTCTCCCCAGGTTTCATTGCTTCAGCTACTGCCTCCTCCCTCTGGGGCTTCCTTTGTCAGCTTCTGTAAGCTTCTCTGAATTTCCACTCTCAGTTTCTGCATGTGTTTCATCCTCTAATAAAGGACTCCAGTAAGGGGATTAAGATGCAGCTTGAATGAGGTAGGTCACATCCCAGTTGACATAAGCTAATCAAAAGGCCCCACCCACAGTAGGTCTGCACACAGGGGTTAAAAGAAATGGCCTTTTCTCGGGTACAAAACAGCTCCAAACTACCACACCAGGTGATGGACAGCCTGTGGTTGCCTTTGCAAATTCTCTCCAGGCTCTGTGCAGGAGACAGCAGGTAGAGAGCACAGATTCCAAACAGGATTTATAGGTGGGAACCCGGAAATAAGGTGGGGGGTGGGGAAAAGGCCTGACCACATCCACTGCTAAATCTCAGATTCCGAGAGCGGCTTCATTTGTAAGGCTCTCTGCTGGAAAATTTTGTCTATCTTTAAAACCACTAACGAAATTGCACTTTGCTAATCAACGACTCTGGGGATGGAAGAGGGTAGATAATCCCTGGGGGCTGGTGGTGAACATGTAGACAGAGAGGCCAATTTGGTTTCCAAAACATGCATTTTTCATGAAAACTTAACGTTTGTTTTTTGCCATCTTGTAGGTCTCAGAGACTTTCTTGAGCCAAAAATGTGCGTAGCTTGCCTAGGAAACTCCCATTTGGTAGGAGAGAGAGTCTAGAGTCAGCCTGGGCGGGTACCTGCATCCTGGGGGCTCTGCCGCAGGCCTGCCCACGCGGATTCTCACCTAAGTCCGGGAAGAGGTTCTTCTCACAGGTGGGAAACTGAGACTCCAGGAGGTGAGGCCCCATGCTTAGGGTCACCGAGAGAGTCCGGGTGAAATTGGAAAACCAACCCAGCACTGTGTGTCTGAAAAGTGAGTTCCATCCACTACACCAGGGGTTCCCTGCTGTGCTGGGGAACTAAAGCCATGCTTTAGTCTAATCCAATCTGATGGGAGCAACCTATTGCTCCCTATAGCAACCTATTAACCCTATTCAGCTCTGTATATTGGAAACTGGGATTAGATTGTCTCTACAGAGATGTGACTCACCTAATCATGCATATTAACTTTTGAATAGAGGGAGATGTGACTTCACCCATTCCATGTGGGTCTTGATGAGTTTACTGGAATTCTTTAAAAGAGGAAGCATTTTGGAGAGAGTCTCTAGAGAACGATGAGATAGCCATGAGAACTACCAGAGCCCATGCAACCAGAGACCTTTGGAGATGAAGAAAGAAAACACCCCTGGGAGAGCTTCATGAAACAAGAAGCCTGGAGAGGAAGCTAGCAGACGTCACCATGTGGGCCATGTGCTTTCCAATAGAGAGAGAAACCCTGAACATCATCGGCCTTTTCTGAGTGAAGGTAACTTCTTGTTGGTGCCTTAAATTGGACATTTTTATATAGACTTGCTTTAACTGGGACATTTTCACAGCCTTAGAACTATAAGCTTGTAACTTACTAAATTCCCTTTTTCAAAAGCCATTCTAGTTCTGGTATATCGCATTCCAGCAGCTAGCAAACTAGAGCAACTGCCAAGGACTGGTGACCCTCAGGGAGCTGCAGGGTCATGGGGCTGGGGGACCAATCCGGTTTCCTGTAAGCATTGCCAGTCGCGTGATAAATAACACATTTCTTTCTCTTTTTTTAAATTTTTAAAATTTATTTTTGCATGGGCAGGCACCAGGAATCAAACTCAGGTCTCCAGCATGGCAGGCAAGAACTCTGCCTGCTGAGCCACCGTGGCCCGCCCAGTAACATGTTTCTTATGTCGTGACCCTGTTGTTGTTTTCTAAATGGACTTTATTTTTTAGAGTAGTTTTAGGTTTACAGGAAAATTGTGTAGAAAGCACAGAGTTCTCACATATTCCCCCAACACCCCCACACAACTTTCCCTTTTATTGACCTCTTTGCAGCGTCAGTGCAGTGCATTTGTTACGACTGATGAACCAATATTGATGCATCGTTAGTAACTAAAGTTCACAGTTTACATTGGGGCTGACTCTTTGTGTTCGTTCTCTAGGTTTTGGCAAATGCATAATGTCATGTTTCCCCCATTACAGTGTCCTACAGAACAGTTTCATCACCCTAAAAATCTCCTATCCTCACCAATTCATCCCTCCTTCCCTTCCCCAGGACCCCTGGCATCTGCTGATCTTATTACTATCTTCATAGTTTTGCCTTTTCCAGAATGCCAGATAGTTGGAATCTA
>PVIY010014526.1:0-56218 GCA_004026745.1 Myrmecophaga tridactyla
AAGAAACTGGTGTATTTCTCCTCATTTTACAGATCAAGAAGCTGGGATTCAGAGATGTTAGTGATGTTAGCGGTTGTCAAAACAGAAGGACAAATCCTCAAATGCAAGTGACCCACTTTGCCGTGTTTTGTTCACCACTGAGTGGGGTAATGGAAACTCTGCACGCGTAACTTCATCTTTTTGATTCTTGGTGTCTTTGTCTGTAGCATCATGTCAATAATCTCTGCCTGCTTCATGGGCTCTGATGAAGACCAAATAAGAAATGGATGCAAACTATAAAAAATCTAAAAAAATATTCAGAAGGCAAAAAAAAAAAAAAAGAAAAGAAAAGAAAATCACAGCTTATCCCGGTGACAGAGAATGGAATGAATAGGTTTCAAAGCCTCATCCATCACTTGGGCGGTTCTGCTTGAACAGACAGGCTGCTACAGGGAGCCTGGAGCTGAGGCAGGTTCTTCCTGGTTTGGGGACAGCCTTTCTCCTGGGTTCAAAGCAACATCTAAGTCACTGGGAGCAGAAGGACAGTTGCTGGGAGTGCCTCTGGTTGTCCTAGAAAAACAAAAGCTAAAGACTACAGTTCCTCGCATATGATGTGAAGCAGCTTTGCAATTGAGAGACAGCAAGCAATCCGCCTGGAGCAATTACGTTTTCATTATTATTCCCAAGCTGCTGTGTCACAAATCACATTTTCCATCCTGGGGCATGTTGGTGCAGAGCTGCTGATTGCAGCTCCCATCATTCCACCAGCTGACTACTCCAGCCTGGCCCTAGGAGCCTCAAGCCGGTGGCTCATTAACTGCAATACCTGCACACAGATTGCAAGCCCAGAGGAGCAGATGCTGTGAATTTAAGGATATTCTTCCCTTTTGAAAACAACTCCAAAGCTCTTCTCACTATAAAACATTTGTTGGGATTTTTCTAGAAAGAAAGTCCGTGAAGCCCTTGGAGATTTTCATGTCGACCTGCATTACAGCTCAGCTGAGAGTGCTGAGCTTGGGTGTAGCTTTAACTGCAGGCACAAACACAAACACACCCAGGCGCCCTGACTTTCAAATCTGGGGGGTTGGAGTGCCAAGCCTGAGAGGGCTGGAGCCCTGCAATGCTCATGCCGCCATCACGTGGATAGAGGACGAATTGCACCAGGGAAGGGCCTCCATCCCTAGTTCCTTTCTCCCTTCTTTCTTCCCTTTCTCCCTCCTTCCTTTCCATCCTCTTCTCCCCCTCCTTTCCCCTCCCCTCCCCTCCTTCCTTCCCTTCTTTCCTACCTGCCCTCCCTCCCTGCTTGCCTACCTTCCTGCTTACTCTGTGACAAGCACTGGGCTGTACTCTTAGGATACAAACATGCAGGTAAACCAACTCCTTCCAAATGATCTAGTAGAAGAGAAGAGGAAAAGTGAAGGGGAAATAATTGATTGAAGTCCCATTGTTTGTCTGTCCCAGTTCCAGGGTCTTTGCATGGGTTATCACATTTAATCCTCACAAAAGCTCTAGGAGAGAGGGTGAGTTATACACGAATAGTTGTCTAATGAATTTGAGTGGTAATTCGGGACATTCTTGATTATTGTTAAGATGTGTTTGGTGAATTCAATGTCAAAATTGAGCAGCGCATATGCAGGAAGGACTGATTTCATAGAACTTCACAGGTATACACGTCTACCCAGAACAAATTTTGCTTTTGCCAATTGCTTTGAGTAAAAGTCAGCATATACCAACAACAACAACAAAAAAGACCTTACAATTATGCCTTCCCCTATCTTTCTCTTAGGTTGTCTTCTAATGCTTAATTTGCAGAAGCTCTTTGTATTATAAGTATATTATTCCCTTGTGGTTTGTCTGAGTTACAGATACTTTCTCTTGATCAGTTTTTGTCTTCTTTGTTTATGGAGTCTCTTTCCAGTCTGAATTTTAAAAATTGTTAATATCTTTTTTAACATAACTAAAGCTGCTAATTTTGTTTTTCCTTTAGTTTCTGTGTTTCCTGTCTGGCTAATAGCTTCCCACATGTCAAAGTATGCAAACAGACTAAATTCATTCTCATCCCAACGTGGCATCAATGGTCCCAACACAACTTTAAAAGGTAAACCATCCTGGGCAGGCGATGGTGGTGCAGTGGCAGAGTTCTTGCGGGCCATGCCTGAGACCCAGGTTCGATTCCCGGTGCCTGCCCATGCTAAAAAAAAAAGAAAAGGTAATCCATCCTTTTTCCGCTGGCCTGAAATGCTACCCTTTTCAGAGGGTAAGAGCCCATAGAGCTACCCCCATGTGTTCAGCCAATATATTTATACTGCACCCCTCCCATGATGTTTCTACCTGGTGGGACAAGCCTCACCCTGTCCAGCTTTTCTTTTACAGCATAGTCTTAGCCATTCCTGAACATTAATTTTTACATCGTATGTGCATGTGTTGCCTGAACTGTTAAACCAAGCAGGTATTACATTTGTAAATAAAGCGATGTTCAGTTTTGTTTCTGCAGAGCTCATGGTGTTTCTCCGGCTGCATAGATGGTGGAAGACCACCTCAGGTCCCTGTTCCCACCGTGGGAAGGCTAAGCGCTATCTCTCAACCTCGTAGAGGGAATTTGGCCCAAATTGCATCAAGATTTATTCAACTGTTACCAAGGGGGTGGGGGGGCTCTCAGGTAGTATAAGTAGGGCTGCGAGGCTCCCACCCCGATGGGTAAGCAGCAGTTGGTCTCGGTAAACAGGGGTTCTTGGGAGATGAGCAGAGATACCCCAAAAGTGTTCATTATATTCCTTAACCCCAAATTCATTCAAAAATCATTTATTGATTCCTATTTATATGCTATCAAAACTAAATCAGATGAGGTCCTTGCATTCAAAGAGCTCACGGTCTAGAAGAGATAGACATGGATGTAAGCAAAATAAGTCTCTGGTTAGGAAGAGGACACGTGCTAGCTCCAAGGAAGGAGCAGGGGCCACGTGGCGAGTCGAGACCATGTTCAGAAGGAGCTGGGGCTGTGTGAGGGAAGCCCAGCCAGTCGGCCTTCGGGGGCTCAGCTCCAGCTCATGTCTCTGGTGGAAAGGTGAATGATTACTCTTTTGTGGGTGCACGTGCGTGTGTGTGCATGTGCACATGTGCGTGAGCAAGCTGGCCTGGGTTCCTGTACAGGAACCTCGTCAGAAGCCACAGAGGAGCAGAAGACTGCAGGCTTGGGGTGAAGGGAGGGCTTGGAGGACTGGGGAGGAAGCGGCTGACACATGCCCCATCCTTCTTCCTGTCCTCCAGCTACAACACAGGCAGACACTTCAGTCAGGCTTCCCAAAAAGACAATGTCCTCACTGTCCCAGGAAATGGGAGCTTTGCTCCCAGATGAAGACTCTGCTTCATACTGGACCACCTTCTCCCTCCTCCCTCCTGCCACACAAATGCTGTTTGTTTGAAAGTTTATCTCAGCTGAAGGCGTGTTAAGGCAGGGGGCCCTGACATCGTTGCAGATCCTGGGCTATGCCTGAGCTGCTTTCTGATGTCTGTCTGTTCACACAGATGAAGTCATGAAGATCACAATCTAGAGCAAGATGATAGTTTCTGTGGTCACTTTTGTTCTTGGTAATGGGAGATCAGCCTATGAGAGCATGTGAGGGCTGGAAGGGACAAGGCCCAGGTCTAGCACAACCCCGGATTTCACCCTTCATGGAAATAGGCCCAGAGAGGGGATATGACTCGACCAAGTTCACACAGCTGGTTCATTCTGCACAGAGGGATCCCAAGAAATCTTTTCTAGGAATACCTCACCATGACATTATTCTGCAATTGGAAGGAGGCCTCCTTTTTATAGAAGACGTTGCCTCTTTTCTCCCAAGCATCAAGGTCAATGTCAGGCTTATTTACAATTGTGTGTGGAAAAGTTTGCAAATGTAAAATGCCATTCAGGAGGATAGAATGCTTTCAAACGACAAGCTATAAAAGATGTAGACTCTTCCCCACTGCTGAAAAAAAACAAACAGGGGAAAGGCTAATTAGATGGGAAATGCTTATTCCCTAATACAAGCATCTCTGTGAAGAGAGAAAGATTTTCCCTAAACACTCCTGTCCCTGTACTACCATGCAGACCAAAGTTGTACCCCAAAGGGAAAAATGTATGTTTTTTCCCCAACACTATCAGAGGCTGAGGGAGAAACTGAGACTAACTCTAGGGAATGATTTTAGAAAGCCACCTTTGCCTTGATCCTCCCTCCTCACTGCGTCAGCAATGGCGCTGGCATTTTCCTCTCCCTGAGTCAACTCCCTTGTGCTTCTCAGTTGATTCAGGTCTCTGAGAGGGAGAGGGAGATGTGTTGTGTGCGGCCTCTTAAACTCTCTTCATCCAATATACAATATCAGTCGCTAACCTAAAGACTATTGGGAACTTTCTCATCGTTTCTTCAAATGTTACCACATTGATTCAATTTCACGTGAAATGTAAATGCTTTTCTTTATCACAGTTGAAAGACGTTTCACAACTCAACACTCTCTTCCATTCTTTTCCCCTTGGATATAAACAAAGCAGAATAGGACTGATCAGAGCTCAGCTCAGCTGTCCAAACCAGCCACTCCAAAGGGAATACTCCAAGAGTCAAGCAAATTTGGGAAGATCAAGGGACTGTCATCTCTATCTCTTCCATATTCTTGGATTGTCTCCTCTCTCTTCCACAAGTCTCAGTGAATCTGAGTTGGGATTGTTCTTAAAGATCATCTAATTCAACTCTCTTTGAGGCATGTTGAATTCCTGCTGTAATATCGCTAACGGGCATTTTTCCTGGCCAAGTGTTTGCGTTGACAGAGAAAAAGAGTTTAATAATACCAAAGATAGTTCATTCTACCTTTGACCGACTCCATTTGTGAGGAAGGGTTTTTCCATAGCATGCTGAAAGTGGCCTTCCTGAATGCCATCTAAATCCTACTCTTTGGGGAATGATACTTCACTTCACTGATTCTGAGATGTATATCTGTTTACATTTTATATCTGAACTTGGGGTGTGTGTTACCTTTCCAGGGTTGATATGAGAAGGACCACACAATTGATTGGCTTAAGCAACATTTTATCTCACAGTTTTGAAGGCTGGAAGTCCAAATTCAAGATGTTGTCAAGGTCAGGCTCTTCTCCCAGGGTCGGTAGCATTCTGGTGATGGCAGTCTTCCACCCTTGGCAACCCTGGCAATCTGCTTCATCCCTCCTTGAGGGTTTTCTCTGATTTCTTGCTTTGATGTCTTCTGGCTTCTTTATAAAGCCTCCATAATGCAGATTAAGACCCACCTTGTTCAATCTGGCTGCACCTTAACTAATAATAAAACTTCAAAAGATCCTGTTTACAAATGGGTTCATACCCATGGGAACACAGATTAAGATTAGTAAATGCCTTTTCTGGAGTACATGATTCAATCCCCAACAGTGCATCTCTTAACAAGTGAAGGCATCTCATGCCCGCACTTGGCCAGCCAGTGGATGTGACGTTGCCTCTGCTTATATAAGTGTGAACTTGGCTAGTATTGATGATATGACTGGAAACTGCAACCTCAACATTTAAATCATCAAATCATTTAAGTGCCTTTTGAGTAAGGAGTAGAGGTTTTCGATGTGTGCTAAAGACTTCCCATTGGAACTGTCTGAAAATCACAAAATACCAGCGTCAAAACATTCTGAAGGCATCTTGGGAAAAAAAATCCCTGAGAAAACAGTGGAGCACACTTTAAAGAATGCTGCATTACAGTGCTCTTATCAAGAGAGTGAAACTGATGGCACAACGGAGCAAAATTGCTTACTAATGTAACAGAGGCAACTACATAGTTGGAGTGCAATAAGTATTTAGGAAATGAATATTTGTTGAAGATTAATAATGTGCCAGGACCTGTACTAAGTAAGCACTTTTCATATTTAATTCCACTCAATCCACTTAGAAACCTACTGAGGTAGCTGGTACAGGTCCACTATTCTTTATCTAAAACTCTTGGGGCCAGATGAGTTTTGAAAGTCACAACTATTTTTATTTTAGAAAGGTAATACAGTGCATATGCTGTATCTTATTTAAACTCTCAGCAGGATCTGAGATAATATGCTATAAGCAAACCCATTAATATTGTTGCAGCAGAATACATGTACATTCAAGCCAAATGGAATAAATAAAGACCATAATAAGTCTCACGCCATTTCAGAAGGGTTTAGCTGCCAAATTATTTTGCCTTGGGTTGGTGAAATCATGTTCTATTTTTTATACATTTTTGGGTTTTCGAAAGGCAAAGGAGGGATTTGGGATTTGTGTCACCATCTCCATTTTGCAGGTTAAGGAGGTAAGTTTCATAAGTAGCTTCCCTGGTGCACAGAGCTCAGACATGTGGAAGCTGGGGCCCAGGGCAATCTCTCCACACACATCATGGTCATAACCATCATGCTTGACTGTTCCCACATTTTCAGATATTTGAGGGCCTCTACCAGGGATCCCGAGTCTCCTCTACTCCAGACCAACCACTGTCTCCAGCCTTCTTGCCATAGTGTTTGCTCTCAATCCCTCTTAAACCATTGTGAATGAACAACCACATGCTATATAGAGGGAGAATCATCTGCTAATAGGAGAGAAGAAAAGTCTGGAGAAGAACTTCACCCTCTAGCAATCACTTGTTCCATGAATAGAAAATAATAGTAACAATTTTATAAGCAAATGATGTGCCCTCTCCTTTTACAGTACTCATAATTTTAGAGAGGAAAGATTAAAAATAGAGTCACCATAGGTTCCAAACACAGGTTTTGGGAACTCTCCATCCTAGTTCTATTAAAATCATAATTCCTCAAATAAAGTCCCCCAGGAGAAGTCACAAATACCATTGGAATTTTAATAATAAAGTACAGACACTGTAGTCAGTTCACCTGGTTTGAATCCCACTCTGCCCCACTTTTTTTGCTAAAATGTAACCTCCCCATATCTCCGCTTTTCCTTCTGACAAATAGGGTTAATAATATAACCTACCTTTGAGAGTTAGTGTAAGATTTAAAGATTTTCCCAGCCCATGCACTTGCCAAACAAACAAAGAAACCAACAAAAACAAACAAACAAGCAAGCAATTCAATAAACGGTGTTGCAATAATGGGATACTCATGTGGAAAAAGAATGAAATGTGACCCCACCATACAGCATACAAAAAAAAAAAAAAAAGGATTTGACAATTTCACATGTGTTAAATTGTCAGACCAGTACCTGGCCATATAAGGACACAATGAATGTAAAATTTTCATCATCATTATCACGATCATCATCATTATTATCATGAATTTTTTAAAAATCTGTGAACCCTGGCCTAGCAGAGAAAAAAAAGTGGCAGAAGCAAATTTATGGGCCAAATCTCTCTCCCTCCAAAGTCAGCATTGTGAGCATTAGTCTGCCCTATTTCTAATGCCTAAGAGTTGTGATGCCTGAAAAACAACTTATCCCTGAAATTCTAGAATCATTCCATAAACTACCTTGGGGAGCAATGCAACATCTTTTCCTATCTCAGAATTTGCCAGTTGGTGCTAAACAAATTAAGCATGCATGCCATCTCCACAGAGTCTAATCAAGATTATATCTGCTCCAACACTAACATAAATTAGGCTATCTGATGTGTAAGAATTCATGTGGGGCTCTCTAGAGAAACAAAGGTGGCTCAAATAGTCTTTGTCTTCAAAGAGATCTCACCCTAGTAGAAATCACAGTATGTATACAAGTACAATAGAATGTAGTGTAATGAAGCCATATGGTAGTATCTAAAAAGGAATGGGAAATAGCTTTGGAACAGGGGTCAGAAAACTACATATAGCCCGTGGGTCAAACCCCGTCGACTGCCTCTTTTTGTCTGGCCTAAGAGCTAAAAATAGCTTTTACTTTTTTGAATTGTTTCATTCTAAATAGATATATAAGCATCTACTAATATCCTCCACTTGTCCTCTTGGCCCACAAACATATTTGCTATTTGGCCCTTTAAGAAAAAGTTTTCCAACCCCTGCTCTATAAGGCTATGAGGGGTGTTGTAGGATTTAGTAAAAATGAATGGGCTTTGGAATCAGGCAGGCTTTGAATCCTAGGTTCTCCACTTGCTAGTTTTGAGACTTTGAACAAGTTACTTAAAATCTCTGAACCTTAGGTCATCTTACATGAAAAGGGCATAATATTATGCCCATTGTAGGATTAATGTCAGCAATAAACAATGCTTGATGCATCTAGCAATTTGTCCCTTCTTAATGCCTGCTTGCTTATCTGAGTCTGAATTTTTTTTCCATAAAGAATTATTTCATTTATTTTCTCCTATGGATTCCTAAATGTTTAAAAGAAGGGGCCATGTCTTGCTCATTTCTTTATCTATGTACTGTATCCATAATGCCTACAAAATCAATTTTCGGTAATGAATGAATGAGTGAATGAATGAATGAATGAATGACTCGTTTGGGTCTTCATCATCTCTAGTGGGACATGAGCAATTACCAGGTTATTAATTTGCTCTTCCTAAAACAGCCTCTGGAATGCAACTGAGTGCACACCCCACATCCTGGCTTTCTGTGAATCCTGGTGTGCCCTCATCTGGCACCATGGGAAATGTTTCTTCAAGGGCTTCAGGGAAGGGGCCACCCAAAGACCCAAAGACCCAAAGAACACAAAGGCGACTTCTCTCTTAATTGCCTTATCAGCTGGGATGGGAAGGGAAATAAAAGGAGCATGGTTCATAAATGCATATGGCCCTAAATGCATAGGTGAGACCTGGGATTGAACATGTTTTTATAACAAGCGGGTAAGATACCTAAATTCTGGTTCCCATTATAGCCTGAGAAGGATTTTAAGGGGATTCCCATTGAGCAACCTTTTCAGCCCTGTTCAAATATCTCCACCTTCAGAAGTATTTCTGAGCTACTTCATTCTAAAATCTCTGCATGTGCCAGAGAGTGTAAATTCACTGGAAACTATGGGAGGGGACCTATGGAGTAAGAAGGGTGAGAGATGCTGAGAGTATTTTATAGTTTGCCATGATACCATAAGCATCTGTAGTCTTTATCCCTGTCTCTTTATCTCCTCTGCCCTTCCTTCACCATTTTTCCACTCTTAAATGTAAAAAGCTTTGCTCAGTGATCACCAAACTTGAAGCAAGAAGGCAGTATCAATCACTGGTTTATAGACATAATTTTTCCCAAATATGATTGGAAAAGGAAGGCAGATTTCAAGCCCAGTGTCTTCAATTATTCCCACTTACCCTGAGACAGGGATCAAATTTTTTGTTTTTAAACTGGATGGCCTAAATATATTAATAAAATGAGAACATCAAGAGACACTTGGTAACGTGGTTAACAGCCTTACATTGGAGGGTAATTATTACTTTTTTCCAGTGCCCTAAGAACATCTAGGGCATATCCAGGTTTTACTAAACCTGCATATTATGTTCACTTATACTGTGAGGGAAAGACTGGGTCTGGCACTAGGCCAACAGGAACTCTGAGTTCTCTTTCCAACTGATTGTGAGCCTTGCCTAAGTCCCTTCCCCTCCCTGAAATAAGGACATTGGGCTTCGTGACATCCAAGGTTCACTCTGGCTCTGAGTGTTCATATGCTATAACTCTAGTTGAAGATCACTGTCATTTTTCAAATTTGCCTTAATTTCCAGGAAATTTTAAGGCTGAATACCAGGGCACCATGATGACAAAGTGCTTTTGGCCACCTGATTGGATGGGCATAGACCACTGAGAAGCAGAGAGGGCAGCACTGTGTCATTGATGGGGCCTTTTGTGGGCCATGGGCTGGTTCCCAAGACTACTGCTTAAAAGTCTCCTACACAAGATTGTAAGACCTTCTTCCCAGCTCCCTTCTAGCCAAACAGAAAAAATTGAATCTCAACTTTAATGCAGGCAGTCATGCAATCTTAGAACTGAAATGGGCCTTAGCCATTGCTTCATTTCCAATACACAGAACACTCATTTATACAAAAGAACACCAGATCTTGAGAGAAGAATTTGACCTAAAGTCCGTTCCTATTAAATAGCCACATTGGTCTTGAGTGCAGGCATCTTCCCTGCAAACTCCTACACTTCCTGTGTTTGCAAATGCCATCCTTTGCTGGAGTCAATGTATTTAGCCAAAGGGCAGCCCAAGCAATTCCATAAACCCTTGCTTCTCAAAGACTGGTCTTTGAAGCAGCAACATCAGCATCAGCTAGAAATTTGTTACAAATGCAGAATCTTAGGTCCTCTCCAAATCAGAATTTGCCTTTGTGATAAGATGAGAAGCACTGACATCAACTTCTTCTAATTCAGTATAAATAGCAACTGTTCCTCAATAGGCTTATGGCTCAGTAGACCCAGGCTGGGAATTATTACAGCTCAGAGTGGCCCAAGAGGACAATAATGGTTACTTATAAGTCAGCATTAGCAAGGGGTTCTTGAGGCCTCTACCCTGTAATCCATGACCTCAAAGGTAGAGGTCCTAATGATTTTCTTTTCCCTCTTAGGAATCTACATACATTTTGGCATCTAGGAAAGAAGGAGGAGGTACTTTTTAATTTTGCATTAAAATATCAGATGACTATGATGCTTTCATTAACTTCTGCTTACTTTGCCTTGGCTTTGATTTCATGAAACCAGAATCTTCTGTTTACATAAGGTTTACATAAGGCTCCTTGTTCTTCTGGAGGCACAAAGAGGCAGCCTGGGGGAGGGGAAAGAGCACTGGACCTGGAGTCACTCAGACCTGAATTTCAACGCTGCCTCGACTCTTTACTAACTGTGGGATCTAAGGCAGACCCACTTACTTCTCAGAGCCTTTCTTTCCTCATCAGTAAAATGGTTATGACAAGAAATAACTAATGAGAGACAAGAGAGATAATATATATGAGTGGTCCCAGCACAATCAGTAGATGGGTTTGATTCAGAATGGTAGTAATTAGAGCACGCAATAAATATTTTTGGAGTGTCTGCAATATGGATAGACACTGGGGATACAGCAGGGGGACAGATACAGTGTCTTTCCCAATATAACTGCAGTCTCCTGGGAAAGCCAGATGGAATAGTGATAGTAAAATGGGATGGTTTGCTTGCTATGAACTCCTGGTGAGCAGGTCATAAGAAGGAAAAAGAGTGAGAGCTTTGGAATCAACTTGGGGCATGTACCCACTGACTGCTTTCAAAACCTCAGCTTCCTTTTCTGGAAAATGGGAAGGGTAATACTTACTTCTTAAGGTCATAGAGAGAATTAGATAGAGTCACATCTGTATGGTGCCTGGCCCATGGTGAGGCACTGTTCTGATGACTCTACATGGATTAACTGATTTTATCATTGCCCTCAATCAATGGATCCTCGGTACTGTCATTAGCCCCATTTTACTGATGAGGAAACTGAGGCACACGGGGATTAAGTAACACGTAATCTGCCTAAAGGCTATACAGCTAGTTATCAACCCAGACTGCTTTCAAAACCTCATCTTCCTTATCTGGAAAATGGGAAGGGTAATACTTACTTCTTAGGGTTGTGGAGAGAATTAGATGGAGTCACATCTGTATGGTGCCTGGTCCATGGTGAGGACTCAGGGAATATTTGCTCCCTTCTCTTTTTCATGTTCAAAGTTAACAGCTGGCATTGTGCAGGGAGCTCAGACACAATCTCCAAACACCCAGGCCCCTCATCATTCTCCATCTTTAAAGGGGCTTGGGTTTGGCTTTTTGTTGTTTTTGATGTCTTAACCAATATTGTATTATTAAATTCTGACACAAAGCACCAGTGAAGAATTTTTCTTTTTTAATTTGTGTTTGTTGGTACGTTTAAGATCCTTTAGAGGAAGCAAAGCTTCAATTTGGAAAAATGCATTGAAATGCATTGATAATCTTTTTTATAAATGAACAAGCAAAAGAATGAAATGGGGCAATGAAATTGCAATGTAAGGAAGGAGCTAATAAAGTAGATGGGGATTTTCTGTTCTTTTTTCTTAGCTGTGCATAGTAAAGGAAAATGTACTACCTCAATTCCCACCAAGTGCCAGAAAGATACAGAATCAAAACTGCAGACCTTTTCAGGAATACCTACAGTTTCAAAATTGGAAATCAACTTGAAGTGCATTTGGTCCAACCTTCTCATTTTCCAGCTGATATGAGTGATTTTCAAAGCTAAAGTGAAGGTCAAATGGGGTTATTGGCAGAATTGCGACTTGAACTTGGGACTCCAAGGACAATCAAGGGTCAGTACAGGTAGGCTAGTGGTTTTGGCCCTGGTCAGCTAAGGAGATTTGCTGTGTAGCACACATAATTCAAGCTTCAATGCTTAAGCAGAAAGCTGCTGTTGAGTGCTGAATTCCCTTCTCTGGAGAGAGAAAATGGAGTTAAAATTGCCATACACCAACAAAACCTCATTCAACAAATTTAAGAACATCTTCTTTTCCTAACAGATATAATTCTCATTCTTGCCACTCCTCATTGACCCTTTTGAGAGAAGTTTGCATAGATTTGCATGTGATTTCCATACTGGTCAACCAATCCCAAACTCATGCCAATGAGTAACCACAGGCCTGTTCTTATCCTGTTCTTGGTCATTAAGCAAGAATGCCTTGGGCCTGCCTCTGCCCTGCAAGGCCATCACCCAAAGAAGGCGTGGATCTCCTCCAGCACTGCACCTTCTGCTTTGCATCCGAATGCCTCCACCTGCCTTTTGAAAAGTCACAAAAGACCACTCAGTGAAGTGTCCAGTCTGCACAAATTGTCAATGAAAGAAACTCCTAGGCCAACTGAGGACGTTTGAATTCAGCCTGGGCTTCACATGCTGCTGGGAAATTACTGGTAATTTTAATAGATATGCTAATTGTGGTATTATGATGTCCTTAACTTTTTAGAGATGCATTCTGCAAATTTGGGGGGTAAAATGATGTCTGCAATTTGCTTTAAAAAATAAAGTATATTAAAAAACTACTTAAGAAACATATAAAGGAGATGAAGCAAATGCAGCAAAATGTCTATTAGCATTAAGTCAAGGTATTAGTATCCACTATAAATTTCCTGTATATAAAATTTATTTTGCATACTATGAATTCTGAAATAAAGTGTTTCTATTAAAATAATAATAATAAAAAGAGCTATGAAAATCGACCTCTTGGTATCCCATTTAACACTCAAATATCAGGCTCCATAGGTGGATGCTAGGATGAAGTAAACAATTCCTTTGGTTGATGTATAAAGCACACATAGGCCATTAACACATGAATATTTTCTTATTGTAAAAACTGCAAGCCATCAAGAAGAATAAGGAGCAACCAGTGAAAGCCCCTCTCTGCCAGGTGCCCCCCACCAACTTCTTATCCACAGCTCCTGTCTCTATTCCACTCCCTGCCGTTAACTCAATGCTGAATTCATCTGCGGGGGTGGGAGGGAGGAGAGAATGAGGAAAGCAGAGCCATGGGGTGTATTTAGAACGGAATGAGAAGAAACGGACTCTCTAAATTGCTAGAGCCAAATGTATTAATTTGGGAAAGATACCCAGGTACTCGTTCTGCTTTCTCCCTAGTGAAATGTGACCTTCTTCATCCTGAGTTCAGTTTACCTTTCCCCAGTGGCTGTAGTGGCATAGAGTCCTTCCCCACAGCCACAGCTGGCTATTTTCATCAATCCTAATCTACTGGGAAATCTACAATCTCTCTACGCCACTTTTTCTATGCACTTACATATATATTTAATAATAATAATAATTAGCACATATTGAGCCCCTTGTGCACAGCAGCAAGTGTTATAAGCACTTAATATGTATTAAATTATTTAGTTCTCACTACATCTCTCTGAGCTAGATACTATTTTTATCTCCATTGTACAAATGAAGAGACTGATGTCAGAGAGATTTGATAGCTTGCCCAAACTCACCCATTGAGGGAGTGGGTGACCTGGGCTTTGAACCAAGGAAGCCTGACTTCTGAGCGTGTGCACAGTATTTATCAAGTCAGTGATTCACATACTGTTTGCTTTTTGCTTTATTTTTCATAAATGGGGTCATACAATATATGACATTTTTATTTTCACTTCAAAATATGCCTTGGAGCTCTTTATACATCAGTTCATATATATCTGTCTTATTGTTTTTAACTCGTGCATAGTCTTTCATAGAAAGTTTATAGAAAATGGTACAGAACCATTGACAGACATTGAAAGGATTTCTGATATTTTGCTGCTATAAATAATACTTCAATGGACAACTGTGGACTTGTATTTTTAGGCATGTATGTATTTCCACAAGTCAGATTCTTAGAAGAGGAACTGCTGGGTCAAATTGAAGGTGCAGTTAGAATTTTGATAAACACTGAAATGAAATGATTTCTATTTTTCAACTTACAGTGGTAGCCAGAGGCCAAAAATCCATGTCTCAGAAGGGAAAACAGAGAAATAAAGCCAGTGCTATGCCTTGGACATCATTGCAGTTGCTTTCCAGTCCCATGTACTATAGTATAAAAATTAAGCTCACAAAAGGATGACTTTCATGGGCGGACCTTATAACTAGATGCCTTTATCCTCTTTTACCAAAGGCCATAAGGCCATACTATTGAATCTGCTAGCACTTAACAACCATAATGATAAAACCATGACATCAGCAGTCACTTATTGAGCATGTACCATTTGCCAGGAATTCACTGCCTCCTCTAGTCTTTGCAGAAATCTACAATGCTGACAGTACCTGGAGTAAATTGTACCTGCCTAGTTTTCCCCTTCTCTCAGGTCATGGAGGAATCCTCACCTCCTTAGGGAAGCCCTCCACAACCTTCCTCAGATTCTCCTTCTATACTCGCTCAGAGCATCTCTCCATTACAATGCTTTCCATAATGGTAATCTTATATTTAGTATTGTGGTTTTTTGATTAACACCCATCTCACTCTTTAAACTCCATGAGGGCAAGGATGGTGAGAATTGAATGAGTGTGTGAATGAACCAAATCATGAATTATAGAGCATAAAGGTGGTGAATGAAGTATTAATTCTGGAAAGTATTCTGGAAGTTTCATGGAGGAGAGGAGCCTTGAGCTAAATACTGGCTAGTGAATACAATATTGGGAGATAAAGATAGGAGAGAAAGGAGAGTTCAGCCAGGAGCACAGTGATCAAAGGGATCACAGTGAAAAAGTCCAAGACTTGTTTGTGGAGCAAGAAAGGATACAGACTAGCTAGAACTTCCAGACTCAGCCTACCTGGGTCCTCCAACCAAAAGAGTAGGATAAAGTTAACCACCTACACTTTAGTATAAACTAGTTAGCATATCACCATTCCTAGAAGCCTGTATGGTTAAAGGGAAATTAAAAGCAAAGGAATGCTGGAATTTTAGGCACTGCAGTACCATGATAGGAGAAATATTGGGGCACAGCAATTTTCATAGGCACCTTAGAATCTATTGTGTGGATACCCTCACTCTATCTCTCATACACACTGTCCTTGCTAACCCTGGATCCGGGAATAAACCTTCTAATGTTTGAGCAGCAACAATGGGCAGTGTGTTATACCAAAAATAAAATTAGACATGGTGGTTTCATGTGAAGATACAATGTCTGTATGATTCATACTCCCATATTCCCTGAAACTTGATAGAAGCAAATTTGAAACTAACATCCATGCACAGTTGGGTTCATGTATAACAGCTTATACCTGAAGTGACAAATGGATCATCTACCTCTAGAAAATATGACTCCAATCCCCTCCAAGTGCCCAAGCTCATTTAGATTTCAGTCAGAGGAATTTAACTCTTAAGATCTGGGTGAGATATTAAACACACTGTCAGGAATTCTTCAAATTGTATTGAAACAATGTGCTGGCTCTCTTCTTTTGGGTGGTATAGCTGTGATTTCCAGAAATTGGATGAATCATTTGTCCCTAGTAGATTGTAGTCATTCCAACTTGGTTTGACTCCAGATGTCCTTTTCTAAAAGTTTTAAAAGAAGCATGTGCTATAGATAGAAACATTTGTGAAGCTTTTATTAGAAGAGAAACCCTAGGTTATCAAGGTCTCCTTTTCATTTTGCCCATCTCTTCACCAAAGAAAGACTCCTCTGGGCTTTTCTTCTATTAGATCTGTGAGTGTAACTAAACACAGGAGAGGGAAAATGAAGCAATATTTATCAGTGCTCTAACCATGTACATCAGTTAAGAATGCTTTGGTTTGCAAATAGGAGAATTAATCTAATAATGACAAAAAATGGATTATTCCCTTGTGTATCAAGAACCATGTAGGTAGACAGTCTGTCTTAGTTTCCTAGGGTTGTCACAACAAAGTACCATAAATCTGATGGTTTAAAAACAACAGAAATTTATTGTCTCAGTTCTAGAAGGTAGAAGTCTGAAATCAAGTTGTGGCAGGGCCATGCTCCCTCTGAAACCTGAAACATCTACCTCCTTTTCCTTGTTTTCAGTCTCTCCTTCCCCCTCCTCTGTCTTCAATCTCAATCAGAATATGATACCTTCTCATTCTTAAAGACTAGTCTTAAAGTCTTCTTGCATGAAAATCATCTCTGAAAACTTTGTTCCACAAAAATTATAGCTTCCATAAATTGAGTGTTTATTATAAGCCAGACATTTTGCTAAATTTGCAAACTTTACTGATAATTCTCATAACAATCCTACCAAATTGTTATTAGCATCCCCCATGACAGAGTAACTTTCTCAGGGTCAAAGTCAGTATTCAGTGGGGCATTGCCTTGATCACAAGCCCATCTGGCGCAAGGGCCTACTTTCTTTCCTCTCTAACAAATGCACTCTTTTCCTCTACTGAATTCTTATAGAACTTAGAGTACTGAAAAAGCTCTCTCTCCTCTCCTGTATTATTCTATGAATTATTTATATGTGTACATTTTACAAAAAGAGTTTAGTTTCCTTGGGGCAGGAAGGTCTTCTAGTTGTCCTGTACGTTTACCCCCAACCTTGTCTAACTAGCTAAGCAAGCTTAATATACAAGGTTTTATACTCAGGGCCTGAAGGAAGGCTTCTCAGCAGGACTTTAACTCAGTATGCTCATCTTATCATAGGAATAAGGTAAGTACATGTGTTAAAATTTTATTATAGTGGTTCTCAATCCTGTCTAGTTTAGTAAGTCTAGCATGGGACCTGGGTGGAATCTAGACATTGGTATTTTTTACAACCTCCCTATGTTTTCATGGGCAGCTCAGACTGTGGTTCTAAGATGGGACTTGGAACACTGTCTGATTACCCAGCACTTGAGGTGTTTCTGATGCCTGGGCCATCTATGCAGGACTGGGCACACATTACGTCCCTTCTGAATGGAAACTACTGGGGTGGTGGAACTCTTCTTTGACTCCAGTCATGACGGGACTCACTCTAGTCCTAGGTTTGAGCATACGCAATTGCCAGGCAGGATGTTAGGAGCTTTTGTAAAGCAAAAGAGAGAACTATAGAACCTCTACTACAGTGGGAGTTAGTGTGTTAGGAACTTCCAATGGCTTTTATTTCCTCCCTTACACTACCCTAAGAGGTAGGTATTTGTATGATGCCATTTTACAAACAAGGAAAATTGCCTAAGATCAGACAGTTAGTAAATGGTGGAACCAGTGGGCCAATCCAGGTAGTCTGACCCCTGGGTCTCTGGTTTTAGCCCTATGCAGTGCATTCAGAACTGCGCCTTTCAGTGACATCATCAAGTAAGTATTATCATCTCCTTTTGAAAGTCAAAGGAAATGAGGTGTCCCATAGTAAGTCACATTATAGTAGTAAACATTGATTAAAAGAGGGTGGGAAGTTGGACCCCTGACTCAGTGCAAGACAGTCTGATAAAGGAGAAACAAAGGTAGCTGTCGGAACATCAGGAACTTACCATGCTATGAAGTCAAATTAAAGAATCTTCCTACCATGAGAAAGACTTCATGCTAAGTGCAGGACTTGGCCTTCTCATAAGGCACAGACATTGTTTTCCTGCAAGTAGCACGGTATACTGGGCTACCCTTGGACTTTGAAGTCTAACAGAGTTTGCATGCCAGCTCCAGCACTTATAAATGTGAGATCACTTTCTGAGCTTTGATATCCTCACTTACAAAAAGAAAAAGCTTGGGCGGGCAATGGTGGCACAGTGGCAGAGTTCTTGCCTGCCATGCCGGAGACCTGGTTCAATTCCCGGTGCCTGCCCATGCAAAAAAAGAAAAAGAAAAAGCTTGAAGTTAAAAAGAGATAATAAATAATTGCTTAATCCTATTCTCTAACCAAAAGACCCATTCAGTTAGGCCACTAAAAGGTTAAGAAAGCTGGCTTGAGTATAATCAGGAGGTTGGGATATTTTATTTCTGCACAAAGGTTCTATAATTTCAGCTTGGCTATGCCAATACCCAGTTGCTCGCTGAATCCTTGCAGCCACCCGTGGGACTTGTAAGCAGATCCAGGGCTCCGCAGTAATACTCTTTGAAAACACATTGTGCTTTAATAAGTCACTTTTCTCTCCTCAGGGGAAGTTCACGTGAATTAGACTGCAAGGCACTTTATGCAAAATGTCTGACCTTCACTGGCTCTGATTTGCATTGTCATCTTGTCACCGTTCCTTTATTCTTCTAAAGTGCCTTCATTTTGCATAATGTTATAATGTTATTCAGGCTCTGCAGTTAGCAGTATTTCATTTCTCCAATTATAGCCGTTTTAGGCAAAGCTATAGATAACCTTCAGAAACCCATGACTGTGTGATCTTTCATTTGCAGGGAGGAAGCAATGAAACTGGGCTTAAAATGAAAAAGAAAAAATTAAAAAGCTCATTTTCGGTGGAAATGTGAAACTCCTAGACTAGATTTCCTTTCCTTTTTGGGGGGATTAAGAGAGTGTTGTCTGTGTCCCCCATGGCAAGCTCTACATTGCTAGTTGGTTATTACAGATAAAGCTTGCTGTTGAAGTAGAGGCACTCACTTCTGTAGAATAAACCAGTGCCGCTGGTGGAGAATCTGAGGGTCCACCTAAGATCCAACTTTTCCCAGAGGCCCTTCTCCAGACAGGAATGCCACTTTGAAGCCAAGGATTCAAACCGGTTAATGAACAAAAGTCCTAGGGAGATGCAAATACACATTGCCATTTATGTCTTAGTCTAAGTGAGATTCTGACTCTTTGGTCTAATTTAAAGCTGGTTAAGAAAGTCTGAGGACAGAGATTCTAAGGGAAGGGGGCGCAGGGAGGGAGTGAAAATATCACCCCAAACTAAATGCCAACCATTTCTCCCTTTTGCTATAAACCTTGATGACAATTTGGATATGTTAAACACTAGGAGGAAACATTCATTTTCACAATATTTTTCAAATACCTACTATATACCAGGCATCAAGTTAATCAGATTGAAGTTATGTAGCAGAATCACTCATGTGAAAATCAGATGTGCAAAACCTAAAATTGTGAAATTGTAACCCACGTCAAAGTCTGAAATATGTTCTACAACTAATTGTGGTGCTGTGTTTTGAAATGTATAGGTTTTTTTTGCATATATGCTCTGATTTGCATTGTCATCTTGTCACCGTTCCTTTATTCTTCTAAAGTGCCTTCATTTTGCATATATGCATATGGTTTGCATATATGCTATTGTTCACAAAAAAAGAAGGAAAAAAAGTCGATTGTGATGATAAAAAAATATTTAAGCCCTCTAGCCTCCTCTATTCTGGAGCAGCTAGAAGGAAAAATAGGAGAGGATCATGTGGTAGCCCATGACAAACTCTGGAATCTAACCTGTAACCACTTTTTGAAGAGTGCTTTGAAAACTATTGCTTTTTTATTTCTTTGCTTTGTATATATGTTATACTATACCATAAAAAAAGTTAAAAAAAAATAGGATGTGCAAAGAACATGGGGCTTTTTATTTCTCTTCTATTAATTTATTGTTCCTTATACAAACCCCCATTAGTTAAATATTTAAAGAAAAGTAATTAATTTAGTTCATGTCAACTGAAAGTGAGTCCAATCATTAGTTCAATCATGTATTTACATTTTAAGGCATCTCGTTGGGATCACTGCTGTGTTTCTTGGTCCCTCCTCATCCTGCTTCTTTGGGGATTTGGGAGAATGGTTGGCATGGCCTCGTGGCTCTGTATGGGAGGCTCTTGCTCAGGACTGGTTTTTGAGTTACACTGAGCAGCATCTCATCAAGTATACTTGGTTTCACTTCATTCTTGCATGTTCAGTGACACTGATGCTGACATGGATGGGTATTGAACGCTTCTCTAGATTTTTCCCATCTCAGCTGAGCCTGATGCTTATACCCCTTAACCCTCCACCAAGACCTTCTCAGTTCTTACTGGCACTGCAGACTTCTCTGAGTATATATGCTCTTTCCATCCAGCTCAGCCCAGAAGACCCATCCCTTGGCCTCTGTTGCAGGGTCCCCTCAACCCCACTGTACCTGACTCCATGGCAGATCCAAGGCTCTATACCTAGTGTGTCTTCTGCTATACTGGAACCTGGAAAGTCTTGAGATGACCACTTAAAACTCTCTTTCTGTCTGAATATGCCAGTCCGTCCTCTAAGCCATGTAGAGACCCCTCCTATTGACTCAGCACTGTGGTCCCTCCCTGAGTCTTTAGTAGGAAGGTGGGATAGAGTCCCCATGCTCTACATAGTCCCCAATCTAGCCAGCACACGCTCTTCCCCCTTCAGATGGGGTCATACATCTGCCTGCCTCTCTCTCCCACTAATGTTACTCTCCTCAGTCTTCTGGGCATAGAGAGAGGGAACCTTTCCCTATGCCACATCGCCCTCCTTCTCAAGGGCATTTGACCTCCCATTCCCTGCTCTATGCCACCAAACTGGATGCCAGGAGATAGAGATATTGAAATATAACCAGTTGATAGGGCTTTAAAAATATAATTCTTTTTATTCTCAAATATCCAGATACTCAATCATTAAATGCTAGAAGTGCAATTTTGCTTCCCATTTTGCAGATAAGAAGAAAGGGCAACATTTTTAAAATGTCAGAAATAAAATTGAGGGTACATTAATCCCAATATATTAACAGCTCAGGTAAAATATTTATCACTTCAGTGACACTACACTTTGAAACTCTTTCAACATAATTCTATTTTTTTCTTCTGGAAAAAGACAGATTTTTCTAACTTCTATTTTTCCATTGAAGGATGTTCTTTTTGTCCCTTCCCCTTAAACACCAATGTTTTCCCAAGGTCAGTTTGATGGTCTTCTTTTATTCTCTATACTACTTTTCTTTGTGATTTCATCTACCCTCAGAGTTAAGTCATAATCTTTAATCTAAACCCAACACTTCTTTCTTATCTTTGCCCCATTTTTCTAATTGTCTGCTGGTTATTTCTACCTTGGGAGAATGCTGATTTCTCAAACTGGGCATTCAGAGAATGGAACGGTCTGTCTAACCTTGACTTTCTAACTTCTACCCACCTATAGCTCAAGCATCTCACTGATATATTTGGGTCTTTACTCATCAATCTTCACCATCCTAGACCTCATAGATTCCACCTTCTTGGTCTCTATAATATCTTACCCACATTTCTTCCCCTCTCTCTCCCCCACCCTCTACTTCCAACTCAGACTGCATAACTTCTCACTGGGGTGCTGCAGTGAGGTTAGAAAGATGTGTTGGATTACAAAGGCCTTGGGTTCACATTCCATCTTGGTATCCTGGCATCCTAAAAGCACTGATTCTTGCCCCAAATAAAATTCTTGCCTATCCCTTACACTCTTATACATTCTCCACAGACCTGCAAAACTGGGCAGCTCATTCTTCCTGAACATGCCCTGGGCTTTCCTGCCACTGCAGGACAGCTAACATTCATTTTCCTGTCTTAAATGTGCTTGCACAGCCACTCCACTAACTGTGAGATGTTGGGCATTTCAGGTACTAACTCTTCTATAAATAATTTCTTGATTGCTTTCTCTTCCAAAACCCAATATCCTGCTTTTTCCTCACCTATGCAACTACTCCCCAGCCTTAAGGCTGGGTGACCTCTTTCAGGAAATCTCTGATCCCCAGCTCTAGGTTTTTGGGTTAGGGGTTTTTCCATGTTTCCCCAAAAGTTTTAGGGGAGAACCTCCATCTCTCTAACCTCCCCTTTCAATAAGAAGGGGTCACTGATGGTCCTCTGCCTGCTCCTCACTCATTCTTTCACATTTTAGGAAGAATGGGGTATCTGATTCATGGGTTTGGGTAAAAGAACTAAGATCACCTTGAACTGTTTTTATTCTTACTCCATCCCTGCTCTCCATGCCCTGAAGCTTGAGGGTCTGCAGGAAGTATGCATTCTAGTCTGCTCTCTTCCATGTGTTAAGAGCTTCTCTAAGTGGGGGATGCTTCATCTGTCCCATATTGCTAGAGGCCGGGTGGGTCAATTTAATTCCATGCAGAAGTGTT
This sequence comes from Myrmecophaga tridactyla, assembly GCA_004026745.1. Lineage (NCBI taxonomy): Eukaryota > Metazoa > Chordata > Mammalia > Pilosa > Myrmecophagidae > Myrmecophaga > Myrmecophaga tridactyla. The sequence goes on from PVIY010014526.1 coordinate 22,301, forward strand.
GTTGGGAATACCACTGGTGACAGCTGTAAGGTCACATCCTCCAAACCTCCTTTAATCACTTATAGGGCTGACATATTGTTGTCCACACATTTCTCTCTTGTGCCTCTCAGCTGACTCAGAACTTGACAGAGTGGGAAGAGCCACAATTTACTGGATAGAGGTTGTGACTAAAGGGGGCCATCAAAGCAATTGATTTACCACTTTGACATTCTCTTTTTTACTTTCTGTACCTCATAAGAGTCTGGCTGTAAGACCTCATCTAATTTAATCCCTTGTGGAAATAACATCAGCGTCATCATCATCAACAACAAAAAACAACTAGCCTTCTTGGAGCACCAACCACTGTGCTCAGGTTATAAATGAATTTTCTTATTTAATCTACACAACAACCCTGGAACATAGAGATTCTTATTATTTCAAGCCGATGCTTTCACTCTAAAACCCTATGGACTTAAGCTTCAAGTCAATCTCCTTGTAAAAGCAGCTTTGAAATTATGTTTCCCATAGGAGCATATATCATGATGATAACCTTTTGTCATACTTTGTTCTTTGTCTCCCAGTAAAAACTCTTTGTTGAAGAGTTTATACACCGAATCTCTTCCTTTTGTGAAAATTATGTGAATGGCCATGGGGTGTGTGAATATACGCGCATGTATGAAATTGAGAGGTGCAATCAGAAACATGACTCGGGGACCATTTCTCAAATGGCCCCCACATCTTGGGCTGAGTCCTCAGGCCTTTGGAATATCTCTGGCCCCTCTCAAATTGTTGCTAAGCAACATCAGCAGAAGGGGAGGAGGATTCATCTGCTTTGGGGAGAATCCCTCAGCCCTGGGTCCAGTCCATCTGGCCCCTGCTTTCACAAAGGTTCTGGAACCAGGAAGGATGAGACCTGTGCATGCAAGCGCAGGACACAACTCACCATATTTAGTAGTGGGAGAGAATGAGGGAGGAGAGGAAAAAAGAAATGTTCTGATGCCTGATAAGGAAGCCAATGTTACGTCTGATCACTTTTATACAATGGACCCTTCAACAAAATCCTTGAAGAAAAATTCACTTGATTAAATGAAAATTTAATTACCCTATTTAAACAAGCATTTAAAATGACCAAGCAGGACACTTTTAGTTTCCTATGATCTCATCACTTTGGGGTTGAGAGGGACCTTGTGGGGTACACCACAGTATTCACTATTTATCCGGAATTGTGTGTGTGTGTGTGTGTGTGTGTGCATGTGCAGGTTTAATTTGCGTTATCTGCTCCATGACCCCTGGGAGTGCCCCAAGTAACAATCTAAGCCAAGGATATGCATGGTTTTTCTGTAAAAGGCAAGATAGTAAATCTTTTAGGCTTTTCAGGCCATAACATCTCTGTTTCAGCCACTCAACTCTGGCATCGTAGTGCAAAAGCAACCATGGACAGCAGGTAAAGGGATGACCCTGGCCACTCTCCTATAAAACTTTATTTACAAAACAGATTTGGGGCTGGATTTTTGTCCCTGGCCTTGGTTTGCCTACCCCTTATCTAAAGGCTCACAAAGGCGGTGAAGAATTGAAGTGTGGGAATTAAGGTGAATAAGTTTGGCTTCTGAACAGGTTTAGGCAGAAAGCAGTTTAACTGTGAAGCCTAAGTTCCCCTTTTTCATTGGGATACTCTGCAGTTGGAATCTGGCCACTTATGTTAAAAATTAGGTGATAGCCAGTGGACTCTACAGCTGAGAGGTGGACTGCATTGGGGAAACTAAGTCTCCCAGAGGTAATGAGACGATGTCCACAGAGGAAACTTGTCTGCCCTTTGAGACCTGTATTGCTTTCAGTTTGGCCACAGATGATGCAGAATAGTAATTTAAATGAGAAGTTCTTTGGAGACTCCATTGCAGAGAACAAGGGCCTGGGTTATATGATTAGGATTTAAGCCATAAATTCAGTGCCTTTTTCTGCTACAAATCTCCTGTAAAGTTGGGGATGTGAAGTCATGAAGGGCCAATGGACTCAAATCAAATCCTGAAAAAACACTGGACTAGAAGCTGACAGGCCTGAGTTCCAGTCCCAAACTTGCCAACAATTAATCATGCACACAAGTCATTTATTTGGTAGCTGGGATCAAGTGCTCCACACTTATGAAATAATCCCAGTGTTTCTCAAAGTGTCATCTCTGAGCCCACCTCATCTGAACTGCCCAGGGTGCTTATTTAGAAGGCAGATTTATGAACCTCACTCCAGACCTACTGAGCTATAATCTCTGTGTGTGGGACCTGGGAATAAGTTTGAAGAACATGAGTTCTGAGAGGAGAGAGGTTGGTTTCTAAAATTTAGTCAAGTTGAGAACCACTGGGTAAGAAAGAGTCTAACATACCTCCCAGCCTGACATAGTACATCTCCCTGAAATGTGATATTAAAATATATCATCTGCTGTGCAGACTACCCAGGAAGAAATGCCTGTTTACTGTGACGTATATGCCATTCTCTAGAACCGTGTGGAATTTCAGAAAGAATAACCACCTTCACCTATATGTTGTTTTCAGCAATGGTCTCCTGGCCTGGGCAGCTGTGTTACCTGATAATCAGAAAGGGGAAAGAAAGCATAACTCCACATCCTTTTCCCCAGGCTGAAATGCAAAATTTTGAACTCACCCTGCATGCCTTTCCAGGGAGGTGGCCCCAGCTGATGAGAGACCTCTGCTTGTAGCAACAGGCCCTGGAAATTGAATCATATCCTCGAAACCAAGCGCAGCTCCCTCCAGCTCAATAGAGCAGCTGAGGGAGGGATGAAAGGTACATACATGTGGTATATGTGTGTGTGTCTGGGGTATATGTGACATGTGTGTGTATGTGGTATATGCATGTATGTGTGATGTGGGTGGCTGTGGTATGTATGTGTGATGAGGGTGTGTTTGTGTGTGTATGTGTACATGTGCATGTGGTATGTGTGTGTATGCGGTATGGTATATGTGTGTGTATGTGTGGTGTGGCTAAGTGCTAGGAGTACAGAGATGAATTAGATCTAGTCCCTGCCTGGAAAGACCTCAGGGTCCACTGTGCAACGTTTCCTGAGTGTTGGGAATCTGGCAGCAGCCCTGCATGACCATACTTCAGCCCTTACAACTTCTTTGAGATAGTGATGGCTATTATTTCCATTTTACAGCTGAGGAAACTGTGGCTAAGGGAGGCTAAGTATCTGGCACTGTAACAAATGTAAAGAACTTGACCCAAGGCAGGTACAATTCCAGAGCCCCTCTATTACCATTATCATGACAGTGGCTAACAATTTTATACCTGTTGATTTGTCCTTGGTTGGGCATGGAACAAGGGAGCCATGTTCTATTTCTTTTCCTTTTTCTATGAACATAAACTCCCTTGTTGAACTGTGAAATGCCTCTTCTGATCATCTCAATGACCTCATCCTACTTTCCCCAGAAGTTAACAAGTAGTTAAAGGTAGGCAAGTTTGCAAAGAGAAAATAAAGGCCTGTATGTGCAGGATAGTGTCACCCAGAGAGCCAGGGGATGGGGCATTGGAGGGAAAATCTTTCATATATTCTGTTCCCAGGTCTGCCACCATTTTGAGTCTTCTTTCCAAAGTATCTAGAAATTACGTGATAATAAACTCATTAGCAGCTGTGTGCTTTATTATGTTCCCAAGAGGAACAGACTTGGGTTTAGCTCTGCATTCATTGATACCCAGAGGCAGAACCTAAAGTTTGTTGAAACTATATTGAGTTGTTATGAAAAACAAAACCTTGAAAAGACAACATAATTAATATACTCAAGAAATGCTCCAATTTAAATAAATATGTGCAGAAAGAGCACGGGAAGACATCTCACAGCCAAACTGACCCAATGACCCACACTTCCGAGAGGGTGAGTGTGAGCGTGCATGTGCACATATCACTTCTGGCCACCTGGCAGTGGCATACTTCTGGGGATGGGAAGGTCACTACTTGCTCATGAAGGTCATTCTGTTGTTTTGCAGTTCAGGTGTTAGAACGGATTCCTTACGACAGTCACTCCTAGTCCTACTTCTGAAGATAGAGTACCTTTTGAAAACTTTTTAGTTACTTCAAAACCATTTTGGGGTAAAGGCATAAAAAGAAAACATGGACAGAAGTAAATAAAGAAACAACTGAATTCTACTCTACATAAAAAGCCCATTGATTATTTGAAGATGACTAATAAATCCCTCTAATCCTTTTTTCTCCAGCTTAAATATCATCTTACCTAGCTCCTATCCCCATGTCCAGAGTCACATGACTCCCAGACACACACCCATGTAAGCACACAGACACACTCACAACATACACTCTTGGCCAACTGGCAAGTTCAGCTCTGAGTTTTTAAAACTCTGATGTCCTTAGATAAAGTGTAAAGTGCTCAGGAGACACCCTGCCAAATTAAACTGGCTGATTTTTGGGCTCAGCACTTGTGTGGCCATTATTGCCACTGAGTTTCTTTCATGTCCCTGTTCCCAAGCCCCCAGGTTGTAGCTCAGTTAGTCATTGGGGCTTGCTCCCATTTCCTGGAAGGGTCCCTGTCTTAACACCACCCTCCTTATGACTGGGTCTGCTCTCATGAAGCTTGTTTCTTCTAGGACTGAAGTCTTGATCCCAGCCCCCAATCCAAGAGTCCTCCTGACTCCAGGACATCAGAAATTTCAACAAACTCAGCCTGATTTCAAATAATTAATTGGATATTTATAAAAACAACAACAACAAAAAACGGCCAAGATGGGATAGACATTAAATTTATATATCAATTCTAACATCCATCTCTTTAACATTGGATTATTTGTCCATCTTCAGCCTTCTACAGTCCCTCTGTGATTGCTTACTACTACAATTACATTTTTAAGTTGTAAGAAAAGAATGAGATTGAGTTCAAATCTTGTCTCTACTAAGTAATTTACTCTGGGTGGTGATAAGGGGCAAATGATTTATCTTCTTAAACTACGGTTTCCTTGTTTGTAAGATGGATATAATAATACATGTGTTCCAGAATTGTTGTGAGAAAGGAATTCAATAGCATACTTGAAACACTTTACACTGTGCCTGCCATGTCCTCTGATAAATGCCTCTTGCTCAGTGAGGATCAACTTCTTTCATTTCTGCATCTTGAACTCTGTGCAATCATAGTGTTTCCTCACGTATCCTCCTCTCTATGTCTGTTCTGCCCTTTCCAGTCGAAAGAACTTTCTCCCCGACAGAGCTAATATATTTTATAAAACTTATACAGCTCTGTTCCTTCATTGTCATCGGTTAAGATGATGCCATCTGCCCTGATGGAGTCCCACTCCAGCCCTCCCTACCCTTTTTTTTAATAAGTCTCAGTACATTCAATAAATCTTATTTGAGCACTTACTGTGCCCAGCTCTGCACTATGTGCTGGGGATACACTGAGAACAGACAGACCACGTTGCTGCCTTCACTCACCTATAGTGAGCTTTCGTTTCCTGTCGCTGAAGCCTGGATTAAACTCCTGTCCCAACTCCCAAGGTGAGGGTAAGACATAGTGGAGCTGGGATTCTCATCTAGCTGCCCTCTCTGCAATAGTGCTGTTGGCACAAAGGAGGTATTTTGAGAAGTTGGATCAGCAATAAGGAAATATTACAAAGTCAGCAGTTGGGAGGACCCAAGACCTTCCTTCTGACATCATCCGCCTCTATTCAACTGCTTGTCATTAATCCAGATTAAATGGTCACTGGAGAGGGGAGATCAGGTGTATCTGACAACAACTATGGAGTGGAGCAAGTGGCCTTGTTCATAGCCAGGCACCCCTTCCAGGGGCTGTGATGTGTTTACAAAGCGGCTGTCTCCTGCTTCCCTTTTGATGTCTTCCCATCACTTACTGACCAGCCCAAATTTAATCTCCCACAGCTCTTAAACATTCACCTCTAAATATACTGAACCCCAAACTCCATGATGGCACATCCCCCTGCCCCATGAGCCGAGCCTGCCCTTATTCCTTCTCCGAGCGATATGGTGAAATAAGCTGCAAGGAGATTCCAGCTAAGAGTGGGCAGCAGACTTGGGCGATTCTCACATTCCTCTCACCAGTTCATTGAGTGACATCACTGGTTCTCCTTTTTTCTCAACATCAAAATAAGGGAGTTAGTTTGAAAAATTTTGAGTCCTTCCTGCTATAAACTTTTAAGTGGTCAATTGTCCAGGACCCAGAGACATTTTGTCCAAGCACAGATGTTAGCAATCTGCATCCTGCCTCTGTAGAAACGAAGACAGACCTCTTCAAAGGAGCTCCCACAAAATTCACATTCTTGTCCCAGAGCTCATTCGCTCATTCGGATGCTGGTTTCCTGGGAAAAAAAAAAACAGAACTGGCTTTGTCACTTACACACAGTTTGTGGCCTTGAAAAAGCTGTGGTATCTCTCTGAGCCTCTGTTACTTCCTCTGTAAATTGGGCATGATAGAACAACCTTCAAAGGCAGTGGTGGATCCGGAATTGTTATAAGACTACAGCACTGATGCAACTGAAAAGTGGTCTGGGAGATTGGCTTTGAGCCTATGATTCTGATATTAGCAATCTCGAGCCCATTGTATTTCCTTAGATTGCATATGTATTTGAGGAACTTTGAGTGACAACACTGATGTAGGCTTTGTAGGGCAGTGGGCCTAAATCCTTCCCAAGTTACCCCTGCAGCATAGAGTTGTTGTAACAACACAATGTGATTCCATATGCCAGTGGCTGGCATGTGCTCAGGGAAATGAACAAAATGCGCTAGTTTGTGAACATGAGTCTGCTTTGTGTCAGGCACTAGGTCAAGTTCACACAGCTCTGATGTCCTTGTCCTTGCAATAATTGTTGCCCAAAGAGAGGAACAGATGCAGCTCCTAAAGAAGCACAGCAATCCTCTCTTAGAAAATATTGTCTTAGTTTTTAAGACGTGAGATTAGATCACTGAGATGATGGAACATTTCAATTGGTAGCTGCCTTGCCCAATCCGTGCACATTCAGATCACTGGGCTGGGAGAGCCAAGGAGTCAGGACATATGGGTCCTTGCCTTTACATTTGAGAATCGAATTCATGCCTGACAACTAGCAGGCCCTCAATATGTGTTCAATGAAGGAATGGATGCATTATTGAATGAAGATATAAATGAGAAAAAGGAGTGGAATTTTTTATAAGACCAGTGCTGTTAACCTTGAATTTCAACATACCTACCATTAGGGTAAGTATGTTAGTCTACCTGAAGGCAAAACTCCAGAGATTTTTATTCTTGTGACATTTCGACATGCATAAGCACAAGACAGATTTTAAAAACTTTTTTCTTCTTCTAGCCCTTGCAAGTTCTACTATAGGTTTTAAAAAATAAAAAACAAACTGTCCCTAAAACTCAAGGAGTTTGGGGAAGTTGTCCCCCAATAGCCATTTGCCCCTTCTTCCTCAATGAGAAAAGCCTTATTTTTTTCATTGGGAACATGGCTGTCCAGGATCAATACTATATTTACCTTCCTGAAACTAGATGTGATCATGTGACTAAGTTCTGCCCAATGGGATGTGAGCAGTATTGAGTGCAATTTCCCAGAAATGTCCTAAACAGGAGGGTATATTCCCTCTTCCTGCTTTGTTGTTAAATGCTGGGTATGATATGACCATCTTGGATAATGAGATGCCCCCAGGAATGGAGGCCACGTGGGTATGAGTAAAAAATAGGAAGGTTCTGGTGCCTGATTCAAGCTCCTTCAGATTTTACCTAATAGAAAAACCCCAATCTTTTCAAAATACCTTTGTGCGGTTTCCTTTCCCACATAGTTGAAGTTAATCCTTATTCATACAGAGTTTGATTCTCTGAAACCTCTGGAGATTCTATTCACCTACAATGTGTTCAACAAAATGAGCTCTAGACTGGGGGTCAGAGAAACTGAGTTCTGTTCCAGCTTCTGCCATGATTTAGCTTTGTTGACATTTGACAAATCACATCTCTCTTCAAAGCCTTAGTTTTCCCCTCAGCAGAATGTGGGGCATTAAATTTAAATGTTTAAGATCCTTACAAAATTTATTTTCATATGGTGACTCTTAGAAGAATATAACATGAGCCCTTGTATAAAATATCCCATCAGGCTTAAGGATATAAAGAAAAGAAGAGCTTGGTTGCAAACACAGTCAGTCAATAAATATGTACACATCTAACCCATGCCAGGTACAGTTCTAGGTACCAGAAATATAGTGGCAAACTAAATAGTCACGGTTCCTGCCCTCAAGATGGTGCCATCTAGTTAAGGGGAGACATCTTCTCTTTCATTTGTACAGCAACTTTCAAGTTACTATTTACAAGTCAGGGTGGCACGTACACCTCACTTAATATATATAGTGGGTGGTATTGTTCTTAATTGTACGAGCCAACGTGGAAACCCAGGTGAGGTTAAGTGACATATCTGTGATCAAACAAATAGAAAGTAGTGGAACCTGGACTTTTCCTCTGATCTTCAATCTCCTGGTCCAGAGTTTTGCCCATACCCCTCTTTCTAGTGAAGGGACCATTTGCTGGTACAAGTGTGACTATGAGGGAGAGAAACTAACATGTCCCTTTGGATGGAGAATTGAGCCATTAATTTAATAGTGCTGGCTGGAAAGATTAAAATCAAGACTTCTTCATTCCATTTAGAATCTATTTCTAAGCCACACAAGAAAATTAATGAAGGCTTTAAATCCACCATTTGGTTTTTGACCCAAAACCTTATTACACAGCTTGATTACAGACTTCATTCAACAGAATTGGCTCAGAATGACACTTGTTTGTTTCCAAAGAATTGAATCCACCCTCAAAGGATAAAGATTCACCATCATTGGGAATTCTCAAAAGAATGTGCTGTAAGATCCAAAGGCAGTTCCCAGGAGTGCCTAATCATGTTTTGGGCAAAGGAAATGTCTTCAGAATAAGGGCTTACCCCATGGGAGAGATCTTTGATGGTGATAGGGTGGTGCTTTCAATTAATTGGTTCTAACACACTAAAACTCACTGAATTATACACTTTTAAATGGGTGAACTGGATAGTATGTGAATTGTATCTCAATAAGGCTGTTTTGGGAGGTTGTTTGTTTGTTTTTACGTAATCTCACTGGTTTATCATGAACATACTTTCGTCACTGCGATAGCTGCTGCAAAGCTCTAAGAGATATCTTTATGCTTGCAGATTTCAGTTTAGCTGGATGGTCATAAAACCACCATTAATTTTGTCCCTTCCTGCTTATGAGACAGCTGGTAACCTCCTTCAGTTCCATGAGTCTCCAGCTCATCATCTCCATTACTTCTTAGGGGTAGTGGGGAGGGGGGATGACTACTTTGAACCTTCCTGTTTTCCTTCAACAAAGATTTTTAAAATGAAAAGTCTTAAGAGAGGGCAATCTCCAAGCTACCTTAGGGCCTGACAAACTGTCATAGAAACTGGCCAGTCTCCCAAGGGCCTTCATGAAACCCATTTCTTCAAGGAGATTCCCTGCAGCAGAGGTCAATGAAACAGTAGAAACTTCCAACAATTGGGGGCAGCAAATGGGAAAACAAAGGTTGGAAAGGTTAAAGTTAATTACTCCAAGGAATATGACTGGTCAATAGCCTGAGGCCTTGCAAAACCAATAGCAGATTTAACTTTGAGTTGGGAGGTAAATTAGAGAGAGGTAAATAACCTTTAATAATCAAGAGAACTCTCCCATTAGCAAAACTCACTAACAACTTGGAGAACCTGGAAAAGGGAGGTTTCAGCTATCAAAGAGCTTTAATTCTCTAACCTAAACACACACACATTTATATATCCATTAGGCATGGATACATACAATTCTTTCTTCCTTTTTTTTTTTTCTGTATCTTTCTTTCTTTTTCTCTTTCCTTTTTTTCTTTCTTCTCTTGCTCTCTCTTTTAACTCATTCATCTAAGGGTCTACCCTAAGCCAAGCACTGAGGGAACCAGTCCACCACTGTCACTTCACCCACACAGCTTAAGGTCTTCTGGGTTATTTCCAGATTAAGGATCTAGATCATTGCCAAATTGTGTCTTGCCTCATTTTTGCAAGTAGTCCAGTCTAAAGCTGTGTGTGAAGCACCACATACAATGAAGATGAGCCATGTTCTGGCAAATGCCTCCTTTGGTTAAGGTTAGTTTGATTTTGGTCCTCAACTAATCCTGGAGTTTCCAGATGGACCAATGAAGCTGGAGCAGTCACAGAGACACAGAGGGCCCATGAATCCTAATTTTCAATATCACTGGACCAGAATGAGAAGCCCCAAATCAGTTATACTGGTTTTCAATATCTACCTAGCCCAAAGAATCCTTGTTTTCTTTAATTCTTTAGCACCTTAGAAAACCAAGTTTTCTTTAATTCTTTATAAAAGATCACAATGAATAATTTGAGAGTATGTCAAAGTATATATTATTTATCAAATATTATATTATTATTGCTGGAACCATCACTCCCTCCTCCACAACCAAGATTACTGTGAAAAAGTTGGTGAAACATAAAATAATTTTGTATGGACTTGGATACCAGAGGTCAACATTTCACTGGAGTGGTATTACAAAGGTAGAAAATCATACATCCCTGAGTCTATGGAGTTCATTAGCATTAGTCTTTACCGAGATGAAATGAAGCCTGGAAAATTGTTTAAGTAAAGTAAAATTTAATTTCTTTCTAATGATTAAGAAATCTGGAAGGAAGCATTCCAGGGCTGAGACATTGCCTCCAAATATCAGCAACCAGGATCCTTCTATATTTGGTCTTCTGTATATGGCTTATGCTCCCAAAATATCCTCATGGTCTAAATTTCCTTCTGAAATCACTCACATTTAAAGGAGCAAATAGGATAAATGCAGAGAGAAGGATATGCCTTCCTCTCTCTTTTTCTTCTGTTATTTTTTATCCTTATTTTTTACTCATCTGTCCATATACTGGCTAAAAGGAGGATGAGATGCAAGATTTTCACAATCACACGGTTACACTGTAAAAACTATATCATTAGATACTTATCTTCAAAATCAAGGCTACTGGAACACAGCTCAACAGTTTCAGGTATATCCCTCCAGTCATTCCAATACACCATAAACTAAAATGGATGTACTGGTTTGAAAGGAATTATGCCCCCTAGAAAAGCCACGTTTTGATCAAAATCCCATTTCATAAAGGTGGGGTAGTCCCTGTTCAATATACTGTATGTTTGAAACTGTAATCAGATCATCTCCCTGGATGATGTGATTTAGTCAAGAGTGGCTGTTAAACTGGATTAGGTGACGACATGTCTCCACCCATTTGGGTGGGTCTTGATTGGTTTACTGGAGTCCTATAAGAGGAAACATTTTGGAGAATGGGAGATTCAGAGAGAGCAGAGAATGCTGCAGCACCACGAAGCAGAGAGTCTACCAGCCAGCGACCTTTGGAGATGAAGAAGGAAAACGCCTCCTGGGGAGCTTCATGAAACCGGAAGCTGAGGAGAGAAAGCTAGCAGATGACGCCATGTTCGCCATGTGCCTTTCCAGCAGAGAGAAAAGCCCTGACTGTGTTCACCATGTTCCTTCTGACTTGAGAGAGACACTCTGAACTTCATCGGCCTTCTTGAACCAAGGTATCTTTCCCTGGATACCTTAGATTGGACATTTCTATAGACTTGTTTTAATTGGGACATTTTCTCAGCCTTAGAACTGTAAACTAGCAACTCATTAAATGCCCCCTTTTAACAACCATTTCGTTTCTGGTATATCGCATTCCAGCAGCTAGCAAACTAGAACAATGGGATATCTATATAATGCATAAGAATAACCTCCAGGATAACTGCTCAAATCTGAAATCCCTCAGTCATTGAAACTTTATTTGGTCTCATTTCTCTCTTGCCCCTCTTTATCAAGAAGGCTTTCTCAATCCCACGATGCTGGGGAGTTCTCTCCCACATTGACAGGTAGATTTATACCTGTGGAAGTCATGTCCCATATGGGGTGGGGGGCAGTGCGCAGTGAGTTCACCTGCTGAGTTGGCTTAGAGAGAGGGGCCACATCTGAGCAACAAAAGAGTTTCTCTGAGGGTGACTCTTAGCCATAATTACAAGTATGCTTAGCGTCACCTTTGCAGGAATAAGTTTCACAGCCTCAAGATCAAGGGCTTAGCTATTGATTTGGTTGTCCCTATTGCTTGTGAGAATATCAAGAATTTTCCAAATAGGGAAGTTTAATATTTCTTCCTTTCTCCCCAGCCCCCCTCACTCCAAATATATTTTTATTTACTGCCCAAATTACTCTGGGATATATTGGGGTATCACACTAACCTGTACAAACCAACAAGATCTCACGCACTATTTAAGATTCCATGTACTAATGGTGTTCAACTAAACTGACCATACAAGTCATATTATGTAATGTACTACCCACAATATAAGTTTTGCACCAAGTAAACATCTTTCTCTTTTGTCTCACACAGAAGTTGAATTTATAAAATATGGACCATATCATCCTTTACCCTGTATTCTGATGTACCCTAGTCCTATCTAGATCAATCATATCTCAATCATATCTCTAGTCAAAGTCTGATCCCTTTCTCAACTTTTTTAACAGTTGCTATATGGGAGTAATACTGACTTTCATGGCATCAAAGCTCTAACTCTGAATCTCAGGTGTCACAGCCTTCCTCTCTTTTAAAGAGAGTTCCTGGAAGTTTTCAATTATTGAAATATGACATTGGCCAGAATTTAGTCACATGACCACACCTGGTTGTATGAGATAAAGGCAGATTTCATCTGATTGGGCAGAATATGCCCAGTTAAAACTTGGGGCCTGTGACTAAATAGAAAGGAAGAATGGATTATAAACTCAGCTACAGATAATCTCTGCCATAGTCATCAATGAATTAGGTTAAAAGAAAAAAAAAAAAAGGTTGCAACTCAGATGTACTACTATCTAGCCTGAGAGCAAAGAAAATAATCTTTTAGCCTCAATTTCTTCAATTGTAAAAGGAGGCCATATGAGTATTTAGGTTTCACCTCTCCCATCTTTTTAAATCTATTTGACTTGTATTGATTATGTAGAGAATTTTACAAATTGCTAGGTATTATCTGCAATAGTAGAGTCTCAATAACTATCTCCAAAACCTGTGCATCTTTTGGTGATACTTGTACGACCAGGAAATGATTCATTCAGGAAAAAGACAAATTTACCAGAGTATGGTCAAGCTAATGACAAGGAAATACAAGGGCCATTAAACTTCAGGTTAATTACCAATAAGTAGTCAACCCCTAGTTAAGCAGTTGATTTGAAAACCAGACATTAGGCTTGTATTAGTCCCAATTTTTCCAACAACTTGTTCAGCCATGAGAATGGATGACTCCTTTCTTGACTATTGAAGTGCAACTGATTCCTTGGAGAACCCATTGGGGATTGACAGGGGAAGGGAAAAGAACTTCACTTCAGCTTGGGCAACATTATGTAGCTTTTTCAAAAGTAGATCCTAACTCACCTTCTGGAAATTTAGATCAATCTCCCTACACACATGATTATGGGAAAAGGGGGAGATGTACAGAAGAATTCCATATGCCTGGGATTTTCTTGTAATTGATTAGGGAAATTTACATGTTGCTGTATCTAACACCTAGAGATCAAAAGTCTTTAATCTTCCCCTTCACTTTTCTCCAGCCACCCAACACATAAGACCACTAGCTTAGATATCACCATCACCAAAATATTAATCCAGTTCTAATATTTCAGATTCTGAAATTCACATTTTTACACAACCTGTGGTGCTGGCATGGTGTTGGGACTAAAAATTATGATTCAGGAATTAGATGGCTTGGGGAGCTAGTCCCTATTCTGCAATTTACAAACAAAGGTCCTTTGAGCAAATTACTTAACCTCTATAACCTTCAATTTTCTCCTCTGCAACATGCAGGGTGATAATGACATATATCTCTTCATAAGAGTATTAGGTATAAGGAATGCATATAAAAGCATAGATACTGAAATATAAACTCTTGATTAAAAATGTAAGCAAATTTTTATTCTTCTGGGTTTTAGTTTGCTAAGGCTGCCGGAATGCAATACACCAGAGATGGACTAGCTTTTTTAACAGGTTTATTTAGCTACAAATTTACTAATTTTGGAAAGCACATAACAACATATGCTGATCCTCTCTCCCAGCTTCTGGGTTTAAATGGTTTTCCCTGGGGTGGGTCCTCTCTGCATCTCCGAACATTTGGGTCTATGTCGGCTCTGAGCTGAGGTGAGCTGGGCTCCTGGGCTCTGCTGGGCTGTACTGAGCTGTTGTGCTCTCTTCTAAGTTGTCCTTTTAAGCTTCATTCATTGCAGAAGACACTTCCCTTAGCCGACCGAAGATGTTATCATGCTGATGATTTAAGTTCACAGCAACTGGGCGCCATCAACTGGCCAAGTTGACACATAAACCTGACTACTACATTCTGCTCATTCCATTTTTTCATTTCCACTAAATCTGTCCTTTGGCCTTATTTCCAACTCTGTTCCTATATCTCTCCCATTTTTCTACATCTATCCTTCTCAGATCTGCTTGTTAGGTGGAGACCACTTGGGATCTGTTTTAGCCACCATCTTGTGAGCCTCCCTATTCTCTCTCCCTGACCTTCCAGGCCATTGCCTTCCCAATTCCACCTTTCAGTTTCAGACCTTCTGTTTGGAGGAAAATGCAAATGATGGTTAACAACACTATACTCACAATACTCAGCCTCAGCTTGGATCTGAATGCTATGGAGCAACCCTGTTAGTGATACGTAGTTCTTGCTTTCTATGATGAAGTTCCCACAAGGAATGGCTTCTCTCCTCAAGAAGGAATAATACCTACCTGCCCTCACTTTGCATGAATAAATTCTTTTTATCATACATTTACTAATTCCCTTGGTCAATAAATATTTACTATTTCTTCCATAGCCTAGATTAGTGGCTTCTAAGAAGACTATTCCCAATAAGGGAAGCTTTCAGAATGATTTCTTCATTCATTCATTAATTTGTTTAAAATGATCTGACTACTTAAGAGTGAATGCCCAGACCTTTGACCCACTTTCGCTCTTTCCCCTCAAACTTTCTCTCAACATCAAACCACATTTCCTTGTAGTCTCCAAGCATGAATGTCTCCATCTACATCCATAAGGCCACCTCTACTCTCTAGTCTCATCCTTTCCTTTGACACCCATTTCACATTTCTTTATTTCTCCCTTTTGACTGATTTCTGATTGCTCAACTATTTTTTGTATTTTTTATTGTGAAAAATAATATATATACAAAAAAGTGATATATTTCAAAGCACACTGCAACAATTAGTTGTAGAACAGATTTCAGAGTTTGGTATGGATTACAATTCCACAATTTCAGGTTTTTACTTCCAGCTGCTCCAAGACACTGGAGACTAAAAGTAATATCAATAAAATGATTTAGCAATCATATTCATTTGTTAAATCCTATCTTCTCTGCTATAACTCTGTTCAATTATAGCATGAGTTTTCATTCAGAAACAAAACACATTTCTTTTTACTATCACTCATTTGTTCTTCTCTCCTTAATAAAAAAATTCCAAGCTTACATAACACTTTCTCAACCCTTATTCCTCATTCACTCCTCAACCTTTAGGACTATGGTTTAAAACTCCAGAGAAACCAGTCTTTACAATGACCATTTTAGCAACAACTCCCAGGGATCTTCTTTAGTCTTCATGTTACCTCTCTGCCCCCTCTGTAGCATTTAATCCTGCTGGCCCCACCTGCTTGAAATATCTTTCTCCTTGCTGTCATTTTCTCCTGGGTGCTTCTCTCCATATTTCTCACTGTTTCTTTGTATGCTTTCCCGGATCCATATTCTCTGACCTCCCTGGTGGCATTCTCCAAAGCTCTGTTCTCTGTTTTCCCATCTTGTCTCTTTTTGTGTTCCTTCTCCTTGTTCAGCTTCATCATTGCCAATGTTTAACTTTGCACCTCCCGCTCTTTTCCCTGGCCTCTTTCCCAAGTTCTAGACCTTAGATTTTCACTATTTATTAGACATTACTGCACAGATGCCCCACTCAAACATGTGTCTCAAGTGGGATGTAGGATTTTCATCACACCTTTCTCTACTTCTGAAAAGGACCTTTAATAGTCTATTTATTCAGGCTCTCCATCTTTTTCCTGGTCATAATCCATCCTGCCTACTATAACTGAAGTTATTCTTCTAAGCTTTAGATTCAAATATAATTATGATATTCTTCCATTCAAAATCCTTTGCTTAAACTCCTTCTATAGAGAATATATAGAGAATATAGCTGAAGTAAGTACTGTTTTTACAGTAATAATATTGAATGTTAATGGGTTAAACTCCCCGATCAGATGATACAGATTGGCAGAATGGATAAAAAAAAGTATGTTCCAACTATATGCTCTTTACAAGAGGCTCATCTTAAACCCCAAAACACAAATAGTTTGAAAGTGAAAGGTTGGAAAATGGTATCCTATGCAAACAGTAATTAAAAAAGAGCTGGGGTAGCTATATTAATATGGGACAAAATGGGACTTAAATGGAAAATTGCTAGAAGAGACAAAGAAGGACACTACATATTAATAAAAGGAACAATCCACCAAGAGCAATCATAAATAGTTATCCACCTAACCATGGTGCCCCAAAATACATGAGGCAAACACTGGTAACACTGAAAAGATAAATGGATGTCTCTATAATAATAGTTGGTGACTTCAACACACTTTTCTTGTCAATATGACATTTAGAAAGAGGATCAATAAGGAAACAGAGAACTTGAATAATATGATAAATGACCTAGTCCTAACAGATCTATATAAAACATTGCATCTCAAACCAGCAGTATATAGATTCTTCTCAAGTATTCATGGATCATTCTCCAGTATAAATCACATGTTGTATCACAAAATAAATATCAATAAAATTAAAAATATTGAAATTACACAAAGTGTTTTCTCTGATCATCATGGAATGAAGTTGAAAATCAATAAAGGGCAAGAACTGGAAAATTTACACCCATATGGAACTTAAACACACTCTTAAACAATCAGTTGGCCAAAGAAGAAATTACAAGAGAAATTGGTAAGCATTTGAATATGAATGAAAGCAAGAATACAAGATATCAAAATTCATGAGATGCAGCAAAGGTAGTCCTGACAGGGAAATTTATAGCCCTATATGCCTACATTAAGAAAATAAGCCAGAGCTAAAATCAAAGACCTTACTGTATACTTGGGAGGAACTAAAAAAACACAACTAATCCCAAATCAAGTAGAAGGAAAAAAAACAAAACAAAGATTAGAGTGGAAGTAAATGAAACTGAGAATAGAAGAACAAACCAAAAAAACTAACAAAGCCAAAATTTGGCTCTTTGAGGTGATCAATAAAATTGACAAAGCCTTAGGTACACTGATAAATAAAAATAGAGAGAAGATGCAAATAAGTAAAATCAGAAATGAGAGAGGGGGATATTATTACTAATCCCACAGGGGAGAAAAAGGATCATAAGGGGATATTTTGAACAATGGTATGCTAATGAATTTGATAACCTAGATGAAATGGACATATTCCTAGAAACAGACAAACAGCCTACATTGACTCTCAAAGAAATAGAAGACCTCCAACAGACCAATCACAAATAAAGAGATTGAATCAGTCATCAAAACCCTCCCAACAAAGAAACACCCAGGACTACATCACTTCACAGGTGAATTCTACCAAACATTCCAAGAAGAATTAATACAAATTCTGCTCAAATTCTTCTAAAAAACTAAAGAGGAGGAAACACTACCTAACTCATTCTATGATGCCAACATCATCTCAGTACCAAAGACTGATAAAAATATTACCAGAAAATAAAATTGCAGATTTCTCTAATGACTATGAATGCAAATATCCTCAACAAAATACTTGCAGATTCAATCCAATGGCACATTAAAAGAATTCTGCACCATGATCAAGTAGGTTTCATCCCAGGGATACAAGAGTGGTTCAACTTAAGAAAATAAATTAATGTAATATACTACATTAACAAATTAAAGGGGGAAAAACATATAATCCTCTTTATGGACACAGAAAAGGCATTTGACAAATTCCACATCTTTTCTTGATAAAAAAAAAAAAAACTTTGAAAGCTAGGAATAGAAGGGAACTTCCTCAACATGATAAAGGGCATATATGAAAAACCCACAGTTAACATCATGCCAAATGGTGAAAGACTGAAAACTTTCCCTCTAAGACCTGGAACAAGGCAAGGATACCCCTGTCACCATTGTTATTCAACATTGTGTTAGAAGTTCTCACCAGAGCAATTAAGAAAGAAAAAGAAATAAAAGGCATCCAAATTAAAAAGGAGAAAGTTTACTTTTCACTATTTGCAGATAATATGATCCTATATATAAAAAATTCCAAAAAAATCTACAACAAAGCTACTAGACCTTAGAAGTCGAGCCAAGTGGTATGGTAGAAGATCAACATGCAAAAAATCAGTAGTGTTTCTATACACTAATAATGAGCAAGCTGAGAAGGACATCAAGAAAAAATTCCATTTACAATAGTAACTAAAAAAATCAAGTATCTAGGAGT
Source organism: Myrmecophaga tridactyla (assembly GCA_004026745.1). Classification (NCBI taxonomy): domain Eukaryota; kingdom Metazoa; phylum Chordata; class Mammalia; order Pilosa; family Myrmecophagidae; genus Myrmecophaga; species Myrmecophaga tridactyla. Next base: position 40,834 of record PVIY010014526.1, read on the forward strand.
AAATTTAATCAAGAATGTAAAGGACTTGTACACATAAAGCTACAAAATATAGCTAAAAGATATCAAAGAAGACCTAAATAAATGAAAGGATGTTCTGTGTTCAGAAATGGGAAGACTAAATATTGTTAAGATGCCAATTCTACACAAATTGATTTACAGAGTAAATGATATCCCAATAAAAATTCCCAAAGTGTGCTTTACAGAAACAGAAAAGCCAATTATTCAATTTTGTTTAATAATAGTTCCCGATGCCTGCCCATGCAAAAATAAACAAACAAATAAAATTTTATTTGGAAGGGTAAGGGGCCCCAAATAGCCAAAAACATCTTGAAAAAAGAACAAAGTTAGGGGACTTACACTTTCTGACTTAAAAGCATACTACAAAGCTACAGTGGTTCAAACAGCATGATACTGGCATAAGAACAGACATATTGACCAATGGAATTAACTCAGAGTTCAGAAATAGACCCTCATATCGCTGGATGATTGATTTTTCACAAGACTGCCAAGTCAACTCCATTGGAAATGAATAGTCTCTTGAACAAGTGGTTCTGGGAGAACCAGATATCCATAAGACAAAAGAATGAAAAAGGACCCCTATCTCACACCCTATGCAAAAATTAACACAAAATGAATCAAAGATCTAAATAGAAGATCCAGGACTATAAAACTCCTAGAGGAAAATGTAAGGCAGCATCTTCAAGATCTTGAGGTAGACAATGGTTTCTTAGACTTTCTAGACAAGCAATGAAATAAAGAAAAGATAAATGGGACATCCTCAAAATTAAAAACTGTTGTGCATCAAAGAACTTTGTCAAGAAAGTGAAAAGACAGCCTACTCAATGGGAGAAAATGCTTGGAAATCACATAGCTGATATGGGATTAATATCCAGAATATGTAAAGAAACCAAACAACTCAACAAGAAAAAAGCAAACAATCCAACATAAAAAATGGGCAAAAGACTTGAATAGACATTTCTCAATAGAGGAAATTCAAATAAGTAAAAAGCATATGAAACAATGCTCAATACCACTAGTTATTAGGGAAATGCAATACAAAACCACAATGAAATATCATTTCACACCTACTAGAATGGACACTATTAAAAAATAAAACAGAAAACTACAAGTACTGGAGGGGATGTGGAGATAAAGGAACATTCATCATTGCTGGTGGGAATGTAAAATGGTGCAGCCACTGTAGAAGGTAGTTTTTTTGTTAAAAAGCAGTTAATTCAGGAAGCTGAGTGTGGAATTGCCATGTGATCTGGCAATCTCACTCTTAGGTCCATACACAGAACAACTGAAAGCAAGGACTCAACAGACATTTGCACACTGATGTACATAGTGGCATTACTCACAATTGCCCAAAGATGGAAGCAACCCAAGTATTCAGCAACTGAGGAATGAATAAACAAAATGTGGTGTGTATATATATACACACACACACACACACACACACACACACACATAATGGAATATTATTCAGCTATAAAAAGGAATGAAGTCCCAATGCATGCGACAATACCAAGATGTTGAGTAAAATAAACCAGACAGAAAAGGACAAATATTATATGAGTTCACTGTTATGAACTAGAATAACTTGCAAACTCATGGAGGTGGAGTATAGAACATAGGTTCCCAGGAGGTAGATTGGGGTTAGAAAATGGGGAGCTGATGCTTAACTTGTACAGATTTTCTGCATAGGCTGATGGAAAAGGTTTGGAGATGGATCGTGCTGATGGTAGCACATTACTGTGAGTGTGGTCACAGCACTGAATTGTACAGTCACAGCACTGGTTAAAAGGGTAAACTTCAGGATGTCTATGTTAATGGAATAAAAATTAAAGGATTTTTTTGTATGTGTGTTATTTCTTACAAAAAAAGAAAAAAAGAGAGAAGGATGTGTATAATAGATGATAGGATTTAACAGATGAGTAAGACTGCTGAGTCATTATATTGATATTTCCTATGGTCTCCAGTGTCTTGGAGCCACTAGAAGAAAAAACAAAAAAATCGTGGAACTGTAACCCAGACCAAACTTGAAAATTTGGTCTATAACTATTTTTCAAAATGTACTTGGAAACTTATTCCTTTTTTGTATATTATTTCACAATAAAAAATCGAAGGATAAAACATAGGACTGTACAACACAGTGAAACCTATGTAGAGACGATGGAGTGTAATTAGTAGTAGAAGAATAAGAATGTTCTTTCATGAATTATACCAAATGTGTGCCACTAATACAAGGTGTGAATGATAGGTATATGGGAAAAAATAAACCCAGTGTAAGCTATGGACCGTAGTAATAATACTATTTAATAATTTTTCATCAAATGTAACTACTCTTTAAAAACAGTATAATTATTACTATTTTTTAAAGTGCTCTCAATATTTGCAACAAATATTCCACCAATGCCAGGTGTTTGTGGTAGGGTAGAGTATGGGAATCCTGTATTTCATGCATTGTTCTATAAACCCTTAACTTCTCTAATAAAAAAAATAATTTAAAAAGCACCCTGTGCCAACTCCGTCAGACTCACCCATTCCCCCTTCCCCCAGGTGCACCATGGGCTTCCAAAACACTGGACTCTTACAGCCCCTGGGGACCATGTTCTCTCATTCCCCCAAGCCTTGCTGTTGGGCTGATCCCAGGATCTGGAACTTTTTTCTCCCCTTTTTTTCTGGCTAACTCCAGGAAGACAGTAGAAGAGAATGGTTAGAGCCTGGCTGGAATCCTAGATCTACCCCTCACTGCTAGCATGATCTGGGTGGATTATTAAATCTCTCCAAGCAACAATTCCATCAACTGTAAAATGTGGCTAATAATGTAGCTGCTTCATAGAGCTGTTGTGACAATTAAAGGAGGTAATACATGGAAAGCAAATGGAAAATTGCCTGACACAAGCAAGGTATCCATAGCTGTTGGGTATTATTATTTCACGACTCATCTTTCAAGTCAGAGCTGTGGCATCACCTCCTGCAACTTTCCTGATTATTCCAGGCTATTTTAACTGCCTTTCTTAGATGTGTCCACAGCACTTATTTTACCCAGTGACAGTGTATTCTAATTTAGTATTAATATATTGTTCTCTGTGTTATGTCTTATTTATATTTGTATTCCCGACACATTGTTCAGTGACTGGCTTTGTAAGAGCTTGGTAATGTTGAGTGAATAAAAGGATGCACCAGATTTAATTGCAGAATCAGCTTCCTCTCAAAGAGGCAATGCTGGTCTTCTTGATCCCCAGACCTCCTATTTTATTCTCCATAGCAGTGACACTTCTGCATGTCAGAGTGACATTTATCTCTTACTTTTTACTCCCCTACTAGACCAGAGGATCCCTTGGAGAAGCCGTTCCATCCACAAGGGATAGCCCAGAGTCTGTTGCAATGCATGAACAGGCCCGAGGTCACCCTGAGAAATAGGGTTGCTAGGAATTTAGTGACTGCACCGATGAAAACACTGATGTGGGCTCTGAGCGAGTGGCCAGGCCTTGCTCCCAGGCCTGCCCCCCCCCACCCCACCCCCAGCCTCACGCTGGCACATCCCATCCCAGCAAAGCTCTGGAATCTGGCTGCTAAAATGGAAACAAGGGGAAGCAGAGGCCCGGGGAGTCATCAACAAATGGCTGTCCTGAAACCCCATTTCATGTGTGTCCACTTAGTGACACATCAGGAAACTTTTTTTCCAGCAGCAAGCTTTTTCCCCTGCACTTGTGGACGTGTTGAAAGATCACACATACGTGTTCAGTGAAGTCACCGACAATCACAGGAAGCAGCAGCAACAGCTGGGGGGTCCCAGTTACCATGAGGCGATTAATCTCATCGCCTCACATTGGGAAAGCAGTTTGAGGAAGGTAAAGAACTGGTTAAAAAAAAAAAATTGGAGAAGGAAAAAGACCAAGAACAACAAGGAGAAATTGTATGGATGGAGGCAGCTGCCGCTGTTACTTAAGGCTCAGACAGCAGGCAGGGGGGCCCCCACACCCCCTGGATGAAAGTGGGGTTTGTTATCGGCAGCCAGGGTGGCCACGCTGGCTCTCCTGAGAGGATAGCGTTTCCTCTGTGCAATGAGATACCAGAAGGTCTCCAGCTCCCAGAAACCCTGTCTAGGGATTCTGGGATTGGGGCCTCTTTTTGATCTGGAATGCCTGGACTTATAAACAATGTCAGTATCACTCCTGAGAGATGAGTAACAGGAGGAGGGACAATTAACGGGCCAGGGAACCCTGGAAACAGTCATTGAAGTCTTGAAAGGCTGCAAATGTCAGCTGAGCACCCTGGGGAGAATGCCATCCTAAGGCACCGGCAGTTCTCACCTGCCCTCTGTGCGGCCAGCACCGCACCACGCCACCACGCGACAAGGACCCTTCCCCATAGCAATGCAAGCCAGAGAACGGATTGCAGAGGCCCCTGACGCGCAGATATTTCCTGCTGTACTTTTAGGTCTTTATGTTTAGCGAAGATTTCATCATCAGAGCTTGTGCACACTGAACATTGAAAGAAATCATCATTCCAAGGAAAAGACTAGTTTTCCCGGAAACTGGAACATTTGTTTAATCAAAGGGAAGGGTTCTCCAGCAGGAATGACCACCTCTGCTATTATAAGTAATGAAATTAAAAATCTCCTATCATAGTTTATCATCGGCTCAAAAACCATTTTTTTTTTATGTTACCATCACAGAGGCAAATAAAGTACAGCCCCTGACCTTGAGAAACTCAGCAGGAGCAATAGCGTAAAAGGTCATTACAGAACAGTGTTGTAGGGCTAAGGTGGAAGGCTGTGGGTTCTGTGGGCATTGAGACTGTAGAGGGGACAAGGCTGGGTCTGGGTGTGGTGGACAGAGAAGGCAGTGAGTGGCTTTGGTGTGTGAAGAGAGAGCAGAGAGGGAGAGAGGTGGTAATGGTTTCTCGGCCTTGAAACTAGCTATGCTCAGAACTAGAGCCATCCTTCTTGATCCTCCCAGTTATATAAAATTTCCCAGTTATATAAATCAATGAACTCTCACTTTTTATTGCTTAAGTTAGTTTCCATCAGGTTTATGATACTTGCAACCAAAAGCATCTTTTTAAAAATCTAATTGGATAGATACGTTTTGATGACAATAATTTCTTAAATGAGAATGGGAATTTAGCAGAGTAAAATGGAAAGAGAATGCATTATATACTTTTAGCAGAGTAAAATGGAAAGAGAATGCATTATATAGTAAAAAATATACATATGGTTGTAACTATTACACAATGATTAAAGGATCTATGTACCAGGAAAACTTAGCAATCCTAAATATACATGTACCAAACAATGGAGCCTCAAATATATAAAGTAAAAACTGATAGAAAGGCAGGCCACAGTGGCTCAGCAGGCAGAGTTCTCACCTGCCATGTTGGAGACCCAGGTTTGTTTCCCGGTGCCTGCTATGCAAAAAAAAAAACAAGGGGGCTCTCAAATCAGTATTCTAAGTTCCTATATCAAGACATCAGAAGGGAAGAGCGAAATAAATTCAAAACAAGCAGAAGGAAGGAAATAAAGACAAGAAGTCAGCAAAATTGAAAAGCAGAAAATAATATAGAAAAATAATGGAATAAAAAGCTGGTTCTTCAAAACAATCAATGAAACTGATAAGTCTCTAGCAAGACTGATAAAGATAAAAGGACATAAGACACAAATCATCAATATCAGGAATGAAATGAGGTATATTGCTTTATATCCTATAGCCATTGAAAGGGTATTTAAAACAACTTTTCACTTGGGAATACTTATAAAACAACTTTACCGTTATATATTTGGCAACATTGAAGAAATGGACCAATTTCTGGAAACTCACAAATTATCAACATTCAACCCAGATGAAATAGGCTCCCAAATAGTCCTATAGCCATTAAAGAAATTGGCTTTATAATTAAAAACCTCTTGAAAAAGAAAATGTCCAGACCCAGATGGTTTCACTGGAGAATTCTACCAAAAATTTAAAGAATTCACTCCAATTTTACACAATCGCTTCCATAAAATAGAGGAGGAAGGAATACTTCCAAGCTCATTTTATGCTGCTAGTATTATCCTGACACTAAAATCAGAGATTAAAAAAAAGAAAACTACAGACCAATATCCCTTATGAACTTAGACACAAACTCCTCAATAAAATATTAGCAAATGGAATCCAGCAATGCATGAATAGAATTATCTACCATGACTAAGTGGGAGGTATTCCAGATATGTAAGACGGTTCAACATTGAAAAACTGAATTAAGGTAATCCACCATATCAAAATGGTAAGGAAGCAAAATCACGTGACCAATAGACACAGAAAAAGCATTTGACAAAATTCAACACCCATTCATAACAAAAATTCTCCGAAAGTCAGTAATAGAGAGGAATTATCTCAGCTTGATAAAGAGCATCTAGAAAATGCCCACAGCGAATATCACATTTAAAGGTAAAAAACCGAATGCTTTTCCCTTAAGATTGGAAACAGCAAGGATATGCCCCCTCACCACTCTTATTCCACATTGTGCTGTAAATTCAATCCCACACAGTAAGGGAAGAAAAAGGAAATAAAATGCATATGGATTGGAAAGGAAGAATTAAAACTGCCCCTTAATGCAGATAACTTGATTGTCTACATAGAAAAATCCCAAGAAATGTGCCACATGCACGCACACAACCTTAGAACTAAAAAGTGGGTTCAGCCAGGTCATGCGATATAAGCTCATTTTTTAATGCTAACAAAAAACAGGTGGAGACTGAAATTTAAAGATACTACAATTGACAATTATGCCAAAGAAAACGGAACACTGAGATGTAAATCTAGCAAAACTCGTGGAGGATTTGTGTCCTGAAAATGACAGAGGCCTACTTTTCACTAGTGAAGCTCTCTGGCCTACCTCGGCCCGGTCCTCTTGCTTCCTTTTCCTGCCTGACATCCTGGCTTCGGGACGACTCTGGCATGGCATGGCCAAATTAAGGAAGGCTGGAGAAGGGCCATAAAGGTCCCCCTGGGGGTCCAGATGCCCACCGCTGGCAGCTGGTACTTGGTGGGGTGGCTCCTTGCAGGTCGCATCCAAACAAGAAGGTAGAAGGGCAGGTTCACGAGCACAGGCTGTGGTGCCTGGGAGGCCAGGAGACAAGCAGAGATTGCGGTTAATAAAAGGGGCTCACAAACTTTGTGAAATGAATGTCTATTGAATTATTTATGAGTAAAGTATTTAGATGACTATTTAATTATCTAAATGATTATTTTAAATAATGCAATATGTAATAATACAAACAATAATTTTTCATTGTAATAATTGTTTAAATAATTAATTGCTTAAGTTAATTTAGTAGATCCTTTAGGAATAAATGGTATTTTGTTGAATGTGCTAAACAATAATCCATACTTACAATACTTTTTTTTTTTTTTTTGCTAAGCAGTTTTCATATCTCAACACACTGAATCTTCTCAATAGTCTTATGACTTGGACATTATTAGCCTGATAAGATATGAGGAAACAGGGGCTAAGAGAGGTTAAATGACTGGTTCAGAGCAACAAAGCTGGTGGGGCCTGGGTCTGGATTGATATTTGTCATGTTCTTTACCAACATGGCGAGATGCCTCCCAGAGTTCTCAGAGCCGCATCCTGTCCCAGCCTAGGCATGACTGCCAAAGCAGGAACTAGCGTGCAAACCCAACAAATAGGAATCAAGTATCTTCAATAAAGGAGGAACTGAATCATCCACTTCTATAAAATGAAAATGTGTTCGAGCCTCATTCACAACTTTTATGAATAAGGTCAAGCAAGCCAAATACTTTGGAAGCACTGAAGTCAAAATAGTGTAGATATGGAGGAACTGCTTTCAAGGGCAAGGAGTTTCCAACAACTGGAGATTCGTAAGCAAAGACTGGGTGACGAATGGACAGGGATTCGTGTAGAGGGGATGCAGCCATAAGATGAGGAGAAGGGGAGTTTAGACTATGAGATTTTAGGGGTCCCTCCACTTTCGGGAGTACAGGAATTGCTATGACCCAGTAAGCGAGCAGTGTCCTGCCTGGTTCATTTATCACAGATTATTCAGCGCCTAGCCCAGGGTCTGACTCACGGTAGGTGCTCAGTAAACATATATGAAATGAAAATGAAAGTGTAAAGGAAGGAAGAGAGGGATGGAGGGAGGGAATAAATGACTATGTAGCAGAATCCAGATTCAAACCAATTGACTCATCATACCCAGCCATTCACGTAGTGCACCTAAACCAGCCACTGTGCTGGTCTCTCGTCCTCCAGCTCTACACCCACCATGGAGCCTTTATCCAGTCTTACGCTTGGTGGGACATCACGGCAATGAGGCTGGGCCAGCACACTGGGAAAATGACCGGTGCGCAGAGCACCTGAGTCATGGGGGATGTCAAGGGTTGGAGGGCACATGGGCCAGTCCTCGGCCTCAGGGAACGGGGAAAAGCTTTTGGCATTCTTTCTCCCCTCACTATAAGCAAAATAAGTAGGAGACATGAAACTGGATTCCCAGATTCACCCCCATTCTCCCCACCAAGCCATCCCTTGAATAGCAGCACAAAGCAACACTCTGTGTGGCACAGCAGACCCAGGAGTGCTTTGCACCTAAAGAGTAATTTTAATTTCATTATCAGTCCTGTGGGGGCTTGTTTTTAAGTCTATAGAAAGATAGGAAGCCCTCAATCAGGAAGTCGGGATAAAGTTACACTGGCAGATTTGTAATTTCATGCATGACTTTAGAGCACAGGAATGTCCCGCTGCAAAACTGCATTACTGCAATCAATTTTAAAATACATATGCTTAAACCAAGTTGGCTTCTTGGAGATGGTTCTCATTCTTGAAGTTTGAATGTTATTTTTCTCCCATCCTAAGAAAAACCTCCTTCCTTTTCCCATTCCTGGGTCTTTGGGATTTCCTCTTTAAGTGTCTAAGATTAAACATCAATTAACCAGATCCAAAAAATGCCCCCTTTTTTCAGAAATCTCAAACCCACCCTCTCTCTCTGTCTCCCCTCACGTTTTCAGCGTCACCAGGTCCTGGCATTTTCGTTTCTGAAATGGTTCTAAATGCATCATCTGCTCTCTCAGGCCGCTCATGGCCCCGTTCAGGTCCTTGCCAGCTCTTCACTGAACCGAATGTGGGTTTCCTGAAAACTCTCTGGCTCCAGCTCTCCAGTAGACCTTTCTCCACCCGGCTGCCAATGGGAACATCCTTGGACACAGTTTTGATCAAGTCACTTTCCTGCTTAAATCACTAACTGGTGCATCCTCATCCTCGGCTGTGCCACTCGGAGGTGGCCCAGGCAGGAGCCAGCCTGGGAACTTTGTTCCTGTTCATGACAAGGTAAGTACAGAAGCTGAGAGAAGCATTTGGAGACTTACAGAAACCTCACTGTGCCATGCTATACCAGTGTGGGATTGGGGGACTCGTCTCACGGAGCAGGGTCTATATAGGGTTCTCCTGAACTGACATAGTGAGATCTGTGATACAAACTCCACAGTCTTATTGGTCGTGAAAGTTTGGGCAGTTAAAATCAACAAGGGCCCTTCAGCACAGAGAGTTTGAGAAGAAATGATTTACAAAAGAGAGTCCAAAGACTTTACCCCCAAAATCCTTCATTTTCCAGGACATGTTTTCTATGCTTCCAACATCTTCTGCAACTCCTACACCTTCCCCCTTAAGTGAAGTTCTTCAGAGCTCTCCAAACACTGTTTATACTCATTCTTCTTTCCAAAATGTCCTTCCCTGCCTTGTCTGAATGGAGACTTTCTCTCCACCTTCACAATTCTCCTAGGATGGCTTCTGTAAAGCCATTTCTAAGCCCATCCTTAAATCCTCAACACAGCTATTCCTCCTTGTGCCCTTCCATACCACCAGGTACATTCATTCAGAAAGCATTTCTGGAATGTCAAAGCCAGGATGAACAGAATAAGACAAAATCCCTGCCACTGAGCAATCCCTATGTCTCTTTGGAATTTTCTATGTATTGATTTCTTCACACTTCTGTCACTTTGTAGATCAGGGCCACACCTTAAACATCTTTGTGTCTCCAAGGCCTCCTTGCCATGAATATAGTAAGTACTCAAGGAATGACACATTTGGAATTAATTTTGATAGTAATGGCTGAGACATAAAGAGGCTCTGGAAAGGCCTTTATCTCTCTGCGAAGATGTTTGAACGTCTACTTCTCCCCTCTGGCATACAGACCCTGTGCAATAAGACATCCACAGTTCCTTCAAAGCTCAAATACTCTACTCTAGAGTTGGGAATCCATATTAGTAGAAACCCCTTCCTCCAGAACTCACTAGAAATTGGCACTTGTCTTTCCCATCTTCACCCAATCCGAATGCCGTAGGCTATGAACACAAAATAGTAACAAGCAAAATACATGTGGCTGTATTCTCCTGAGAATTTTCATCAATCTTTCTCAATACCACATCATTTTAGTAGTGGTATCCTTTCAGATGCACTTGGACAGCTCTTTACCCAGGTAATTAAAATCAAAAGAAACAGGGATTTTTGTATTTGGATTTTAATCTACTGACTTCTCCATGTATTGCAGGGACAATGAGGCAACAAGAAAAGGCTTTGAACCAAACATGGCACATGGCCCGCGGCCTCCAACGCTCATTCACACGTACAAAGATAGGTCTGGTGAGCCTCCAGCTAAACAGGTTGAGTTTGAAGTGGGCTGTACCGTGGGTAATTAGGGCAATTTGGCCTCTATTAAACCTGCTGCACTGAGGTCAGAGCTCTTCTTTCTTCCCTCTTACATATCAGATTTCACCAAAACATAGGTTGAAACATATGTTGTCTTTTGAGTTTTCAGATAAATCCAAGTCTCCTGCCCCCACAAGGTTTCAGTACAATAGAATATCCTATCTATACCTGATCTAAACCCAACATCCAATTCTTGATTTGGAATAAATAAATCCTACCTGGCCAAATTCTTCCATTGTTCACGTTTGATATTATTGATGAATTGATTTAAATCTTCTTCCAGGTCATAGCAATATCATGGAGAGGGGTCCTTTCCATGCCACTGCCTTTCCAGAAAAATGGACAGGATGCTTGGAGAGCTCTGCCTCCCCACTGAGCTTTCCCAAGGTCCTGTCCTCTTAGCCAGAACATTCTTTCCAGCCCACTCCACGCCTGGCTAGATCTGCTCCATCCTCAAGTCTCCAGTTGGCTCTCACATCCCCCTACCTCTTTTTGTTCCCTAAGCTGCAGCAGATGAGGTCCTTTTCTGCTCCCTAGAATCTTGGCAACCAACCTTTGAAAGAGAAGTGACAGAAATGCAAATGCAAGATTATTTCTAACCTGTTCAAATTTTGACACCTTCTTCCTCTAATTCAGCTTAATATAAGGAAAGTATTCAAACTAGCAAAGATTGAGGAGACTGACATTTCTATTTCCTCAAGCAATTCTCAGAAATTCTCAAGCAAGTCAGAAATATCTAATAAGATGCTCGAAGATGCTTCAAGTAGCTGAGTGTGGTTGCTCTAAAAAGGGGTAATGTACCCAATCAAAAATGTCACAGTTTGATAAAAGCCTTAAGTGCTGATACTGAGGACATTTCCTGAGACATCAGGCATGAAATCCATCCTATATATTACTCCTCTCCCCACAGCACCCCTTCTCCTCACCCTCCCTAATTCCCCCCAGGAAAAAACCTCCGTGAATTTGGCTTGTGAAACCTGGTTAGTAATTGTTTGGACCGAGACCACAGAATGATTGTGCTGTAAATGAGTCTCTGGGGCGTGTCCGGCCGAGATTTCCATCGCCTCGAATGCCACCGCATCTGTTCTCATCTTTCAGATTCCTTCCACGTGAACTGACAGGTCAGCACCCTCCTCCCCTTCGCGGGTGCGGAACCCAGGGGCCTGTGCACAGATTACTGTTTTCAAAGCAATATTCCCAGCAGGAAATCCCGGGGGCTGGGGGCGCGGCGGCTACACACCCAGGAGGAAGGAGATAAAGGTCTGAAAACTCAGTTTTAATTGCATTTGGATTTGAGAAGCCTGTTTTGATTAACAAGTAATGCCGTGACGGCATATCTCTTACAATTTAATGAAAAGGGTATTTTTTTTTCTTCCCCTCCTTAAGAAAGTGAAAAGAGTCAGATAACTGAGCCAACAATGCGCTGCCCCCACCCCCCAGCACTAATTGATTCTTGCAGGCCCAGTAGCTCAAAGGTGGAGTGACAAAACAACTTTCAAAGGGCTCTGGTGCCCTCTGCTGGTAGATTGATGCTAAGACTAGTAGCACAGGAAAGGATTCACAGTTCCTCGATGTTGAGTTGACCTAGCCCACTTCATTTATTTTAAAGAGGAAACAGCTGGAACGGAAAAAGCCTCCCTCATTCATGTCATTTGCTTATCTATGACAAAGATTTATTTAAAATCTTTGAAAAGATTTTACATTCTTTCTGAAAAAAAAAAAATTTTCCCAGTCGTTTCTAGCTGTGATATTATCATACTGCTTAGCAAGACTGGTTGAATAATCAAGTCATCAAGGCTTATGGGTTCCATGAATTTGGTTGATAAGACGAGTGGACAATGACAATTCCTTGGATAATTTACATAAATAACTGACCTTCTTCACACATCTGGCCTACGCCCATAGCGATAATGAATTTCAATCCATATAACTTCAGGACAAACGAAATTACAGCTATGGTATTCATAATTAACCCTCCTACTAATTTACTGTAGCGTCATCATCCCCTTTCCTTAGAAAGTAGTGACTGAATAACCTCTCTTCTCTTTCTTTGTCTTTGCCTAATTCTATATGATCACATCCAACTTCACTTCACACTGCCACTTGCTTATCACAGAGACAGCATGCTAATTACCAGGAGATCTCAAAATCTCTTTATGCCATTGGGCATTTTTGCCTTTAATTTTTATTAATTTGGTAACATAAAATCGGGCTGAATTCAGAAACTTTAGAAGCCATGGCTGTCTTCCAGAATGAACTTGCTCTGATAAATTCTTTCTGTCTGTGAAAGCCACTATAAAAATGTTGGCCATGGTGAGAAGTATTTTGTAGACCTTCCCGACTTTGGGCAGAAAATGTACAAGGACTGGGTTGAATATTGTTTTAGAAATGTTCCCCATTGCAGAGAATCCTTTCCCTTAATGTCACAGATGTTTATTAACTATTGACTGTGGTGGGGGGGGCACTGCCGTTCATATGGGAGATAGTGAGCAAGAGAGAGTGGTTACCAACCTCCCTATAATCCAGCAGGAAAGATGGGTGCAGATCAACTGGCATTTAGTGTATTTCTTCTCTGTCTCCATGAATCATTCCACCGATTTCACTGATTGCTATAGTTAAAAGCTGGCTGTAAGGTGTTTCTCTGGGATTTTATATAAAATGATTTTGAACACAGATATATAGGATCCGAAAGTAAGTTGGAAACTATAGGGAGCTGCAGGAATCTGAGCTATTAATGTCCCAGATATTTTGACTCTCAGCCAGTAATCTTTTCACCCCATTGGTAGCTTTTAAGCTTTACTGTTCAAAACATTTGCCAGAAAATGTAGTCCAAAAATGAGCATTCCTGTGTCCCAGTTCCCCAAGTTTTTATTCAGCTCAGGTGTGAAGTGAAATCCAAGACTCTGAAACACAGGGCCTACAGACATTTAAAAATACTGTGCTCCCATATGCAATTTTCTTTTCTAATGATCCAGTAATATTTTTAAAGCTGTTACTGTGGGAGATATTAAATGGTTATTGGATATCTGCTGGGTGCCCCACTCTGCTTGGCACTTTTCCATGGTGGTTCAGGACATTGTTTAAGGGCAAGGAAGGTAGATAGATTATCTGAATTCAAATCCCAGCTCACATAACCTTTCTGTAGCCATTGTGTCATCTGTAAAGGAATTGTAATAATGCCTTCATCTAAGTTTGTTGTGATGGGAAGATGGTTGATTTACGCAAAGCACTTAGCACAGCACCTGCATTTCAGTAGTCCCGTTTCACAAATGAGGAAACTGAAGCCAAAATGGTCAAGTGCACAGAGGCAGGCAGTGGGCATGGCTGGGATAAAACTTCACATGAGCCTGACGTCTGTGTGTACTCACACAATCCACACTCTTTTCCACCCTCAAAAAAGTCTGGAACAGAGCAAGATATTTCTAATGCAAGAGTAATAAGGAAGGCATTTTATAGTGTGTGCTGAAGTACGCGGCAGAGAGCAATAAGCCCTAGATGAGTTTTGAAGCTGGGTCTCCATATAGACCCTGATTATGTGTCCACTGCCTGGTGAGTAGAAGGATGCCCAGAGAGTTCAGGGTGGCCAGAAACTAAAGTTCCCAGCAACCCTGGATTCAATGAGAGCAAGATGGAAAGTTTTAGCTTAGGCAAAGCGAGGGAATAAACTGTTCCCTGGTCCCTGCCGGGTGCAATGTGGTGAGATGAGCCCAGTCTCCAATGCGTCCACCCACCTGAGTGCAGCCACCAGCATCTGGTCTAAAAGTTCTTTTGTAGGGGTGAAAGGAAAATCCCTCTTTTCTCAATTAAACACATTTTATCCCCTCTTCTTCACCACTGGCAATCAATGAACACAGTACTGGTTAAAAATGCCCACAGACTGATTCCACAACAGCGGTAAACGGTGCCCTCCAGTCTGAAATGAAAGGACACTGGAGAGCAGCCTGAAGGCATACGAAGAAATAAATAACAATGACCATGGACATAAATATAAAAGCTGTTGCTTCTGTGATTTATTACTACTCTCTATTTCCTATCTGATTTAAAGCACAAATGCATAAAACAATATTTATAAATCTATATTAGTGGGTACAAAATGCATAGAATTTTGCAGGCATGGAACTCTAAAGAAGCAGAAATTTTGCATACTGTTGAAATTATGCTGACTTTAAATGTAAAAACATGAGTTTTATAAAGATTAATATGTTGATTGTAATCTGAAGAATAACTATCAAGAAAAAAACTAAAAAATATATACAGAAATAGAAATGAGAAGAGAATCAACACAGTACACTAGGGAAAAAAATCAATTAATCACAAAGAAGGCAGTAATAGAAGAACTGAGGAACCAAAAAGGTACAGAACAAAGAGAAGATAAATAGTAAACTGGCAGAAGTTATTTTTTTTGTATTAATTCCTTCTAATGTAAATAGATTTCTTCAGTGAAAAGGTGGAGATGGGCAAAATGGACAAAAAGAAACATGGCCCCATTTGCTCTGGCTTAAATATATATACATACCACGTACATGAGAATCACTTTAGCTCCAAATACACAAATAGGTTGAAAGTGAAAGGATGGAAAAAGATATTTCATGCAAATAGTAACCATAAGAGAGCTGGGTTGACTATACTAATATCAGACAAAACCTTGCATGCTCCCCTGTCTCCACACACTTGC